>DWTU01000516.1:0-16856 GCA_018251515.1 Cecropterus confusis
TAAATTATCGCAAAAAAGTAACATTTCGAAACAAATTGTGATCGTTAATTAATTTCGGATTAGTAATAGCTGAATTTTCATGGCTGCGGGTTCTGTTGGAGGTGGACAGCTTGTTGAGCGGCTTGCTGGGCGGCATGCTGGGCGGCCTGGGCGGCCTGGATGTGCTGCTGCTGGGCGGCTTGGGCGACTTGAGCCGCCTGAGCCTGGGCGGCTTGCTGGGCCGCTTGCTGTGCCGCCTGTTGCGCGGCAACAGCTTGTTGCGCGGCAACCGCTTGCTGCGCCGGCGACGGTAAGTTGAATCCCAACATCCTTGGATCGTGTAACCGCAAAGCCTGTTCCAGTCGTTGTTCCTGAGCGATTCGAAAAGCCTCTACCAGTTCTGGTGATAGTTGTCCACTAGCGTCGGTTGGCTGTGGAGGAAAACCGCCGTTGTGTCGTAGCGGACTAACTGCTTCAGGGTTGTGGACTTGAGCCTGAGCTTGAGCCTGAGCCTGAGCTTGTGCTTGAGCTTGAGCTGCAGCCGCTTGCGATACAGCTAACCGAAGTGCTTCAGCCTGACTTCGAAGCAACGCTTCCGCTTGTTGAATACGCAACGCTGCTTCTGTCGGAGCCGGTGGTGTTTCTGGAGGTGGTTGGGCGGGTGGTTCTCTTGCTAATTGTTGACGCATCGCTGAAACTAAGTTCGCAGCGGCCACTTGTACTGCATTAGCTCCTTCTCCGGGCTGAGCCATCATGTTCGCGGCTGCAGCGGCGATCGCTGCTACTCGCTCGTCTCCGTATGCTTGGTGGCCGTTGTTGGCTGATCGGAGTAGATCAGTTAGCTTGTTGACTGCAGCGCCGGCTTCGGAACCAGCTGATGAGGAAAGACGGCCGTTTGATGAGGAGTCAGAATGCGCTGGAGACGGTGGCGCTAAGTTCAAAAGGCCTGAGCCTCCCGCGGATGCGGATACGGCTGCCAGGATATCTCGTTCTCGTCTTTCAGCGGCCGCGCGGGATAGGACGTACTGGGCAGCGAACTGATGTTTTGGTTCCATCCTCATATGCTCCATGTGGGAGAGAAGTCCTGGAAATGTAAATATTGATTTCAGTATCCATTAATAATTATTTATTGATAAAGCTGTCATCAACTAAGACTTAAGTAAGAAACCGTATATTGTCTTGAAAGCTTGTTTGTTTCTATTTGTCTGGTAGATTTGCTGTTATGTCAAGAATCTGTTGTTATGCAATTACGAAATCCTGCAAATTCTTCTTTACTGTCTTATGTCTTGCCAATACTTTAATATCAATGTTTATGGAGGAACTATGATTTAATATTAAATCTTAGCTACTAGTTTTCAACTCGTTCCTGGATTCCTTCAGCTATGATTCTGAAAATAAATTCATAACTTTTCAACTCACCACTTTCGTGCGTAAAAACAGCCTGGCACACAGAACACGGCCACATTCGGAGGCTGCTGGTCAGCTGCGTCTCTGGATGACAGGCGAGATGCTTCCTCAGGGAACCCTCGTTCACGTAATGCTTCCCGCAGACAGGACACGGGTGGTTCGCAGTCCGCCGCTTCGCTACATAAGGATCAGTTGGTTTAGCTTGCGCCGGGTACGGTGATGTGGCAGGCGGACCTTTACCAGCATCACCAGGATAAGGATTGGCAGGTTAGTGGGTTAGAGGTGGGAAAAAAAAAACAAACCGGTTAGTTCCATTGTTAGTGAAATCTGTTGAAGAACGAATTTCCGTTAAATGCTCCAATTGTCATCGTAATCATTTCGAAGGACTTACTTAAGCTTAAGTATCAAAGAAGGGAGGGTTTCGAAGTAGCAGCATTTAACAAAACGTCGCACTTGACAATTGACTAGAAATTAAAATAAACAGAACTTAGGATGCACAAAAACCAAAACATAAACCAATTAACGATTGTGACGTCGAGGCTGTTGAAAATAAGGAAAACGTAACTATAAGATGTATAAACAAAACATGTTATGATAATAAAGTTGGCACGCCATCCGAAGAATCGGTCGTTCGAAGCAAGAAATGTTTGCAAAACACCATACCCTTCCAATAATGCTGAAACAATAACAGCCGATCCTTCGGATGGTTCACTTACTTATTTAGTTAACTTAGATTTGTGGAAACGATACGTTTTTGTTCCGTTGATTATAAAACCAACACCCCTTATGGCTTTGTGTCAGTTGGAAGCTCTTCCGGAAATTTTAACAAAATAAATACTTAAGTACACTTTGTTTAACTGCCCTTAGAAGTGGGTATTTTATGGCGTTTGAAAAGTTAGATTTACGAGACTTCCAATGACTATCCTTAAAGCTAAAGTCTCATCTGTAAGAGTGTTTCAAAAACTAGCCAATTATTTTACAATTATGTTGGCACAATAATTTGCCGTTGTCAAGAATTTTGGCAACACTCATAACAAAGAAGACTACTTAATCTAACCTTAACTAGAATCCACCTAGAAGAAAGGAACATATCTATTTAAAATAGATGCGTTCATTTGTACCAAAAAACCGGACGGCGTGTCCAGAAACTTACTGGCAACGCCGGACGCATTCGGGTCCTTATGTGTGTTCTTCATGTGTTCGACTAGGGCTTCGCCCCCAAAAACGACCTTGTGGCAAATGGGGCAAGGTGTGGCGGTTGCCCCACCGATCATGAGTGCCGCGTGTTGCTGCAAAACACCAAGGTGCAGCTGAAGCTCCTATTCCGCCGGACGGCGACGGGGGGCATAGCAGTGCAAAGATTAGCATCGTTATACAAAACACAATATACAACAGTCAAAGGGAATTTAGAAAATAATAATAATGTTCGAAATTATATATAACTGCCAAAGGGAATTTTGTAAAATGGAATTTTGAAAAACAAAAACAATAATAATATAGCCAATTGTAAATGTAAAAATAATAAAAATGTTTCAATCATAGCCAAAATATTGAAACAATGTGATTAAAATGTTACACAGAATTTATGTAAAGAAATTTACAATTCATTGAAGGGTTTTAAAGTGATAAAACCAAATTATTTAATATAAAAATCAGAATAATTATTTTAGAATCATTATCTAAGCAATGTAATTAAATCATAACTAATGAAAAAAATGTTTTAATTTTACTCGTAATTAACTAATGCTCAGTGAAAAAATATTTTAAATAGAGATCTGTAAAATTGTAAAACGATTTTTATTTATTTTTAAGTTAGAACTAAATTGTACTTCAAGTTATTTTATTATTTCTAATACTAAAGTCCAAAATGTAATTGTTAAGTTTTGACTTGTTTATATGTAGACATTGTTTCCTAATAAAACTCAGCCCTTTGCGGTTACATTTGTGGTTCACCCTACACATTTACACTTTTTTATATCAATACAAAATTAAATAAATCTATAATAAAAACTTAAATTTTATGATTTTGCGATAACTATCATTTCATATTAACTATGTTAAATTTAGTTAAGGCTAGCTTTCAGAATTTAGGACTGTTCCTTATATTTTACCTTTTTAGGATTGATGCAAAGATTGAATTTTTTACTAGAATTTCAGGAGTATTTCATAAGAACACTTAAAGTGTTAGAGGGATAAAAAAAGGATAAATTTTATAGGTTTTGAGAGGATACTAGGATATTTAAAGAATTTTAGGATTTTCTTCTACTGTCATTAGATACTGACCTTGGCCGTATGCGTTCTCAAGCTACTTTCAGTGGCAAAGCCCTTGCCACATATGTTGCAATGAAATGGTCTGTTCTTAGCGCGTTCCACCTGGGCATCATGGTTTCTGAGGTGTTGCTGAAGATTTGAAAGCTGGATGAATGCTCGTCCACAGTCCGGGAGATGGCATTTGTAGGGACGCTCGCCTGGAAAAAAGGGCTCATTTAGTTTTGATTTTTATAACATAGTGTTGACCCTAGAAAGCATTTGTGCATAAAACTTTTTGGGGATTGTAAGCTTACGCCGATTTGATAGCAATTCAGAAATATGTTGTTGATAAGTTCCTTCAAACTAGAACTTGCTGCTATGTTCTATAAACATTTTGATTGGTTGATGGGGTCCTTTTTCTATGATGCTTCCTTCGTAACTGAGGAAGGCCTGAAAGTATACTCCAACATACTACATGAACGAGTGTTGATAAAACAGGGACGTGTTAATGGCCAACCGAAACGGTTTTCAAATACTTAGGACCTCTGATAGGGTTAACAACCGATATATGATGATGATAATCAGGCCGATGGTTTGTCGGAACCTCTAAATGCAGGAAAAGTGCATTTTTTCCTAATAATATTAATCCACTCAATTTTAAATGTACGTATTAAAATGCATCAATCTGGGATAATATTACTCTAAAGTCACATATTTATCCAATTGCTGACCATATGCGATGTAGCTTAAGTTAAATATTTTGATATTTACACAAGCCGGCCTATTCCTAATTCACATGACCATTATAGGCTAAAAATATACTACAATTCATTGTTATACTTTCCTTTACCTAGTTATTATTGTATCAGATATGTTGTCCATGTTCAGATAGCCACATACAATATAGCTATGATCTAGGCTCTAGAACATTTGTACGGCCCCGAGTCGAGAACAGATTGCGCAAGTATGTTCCACTTCTCAACTGAGTAGTTGGTTAAATAATGTGTCATCAATTTGCTCAAGTGACTTGATCGACGCACACAGAAAACGCCATTTTTATAAGCTCACTCCTAACAATTTTTATTTTAGATCGTGGAATAAGTTATGTTTTTAAAAGGTTTTATTATGTATAAGTATGTTAAAACTGACTTTAATAATAAACGTGATAATTAAAATAATAAGTATGTTAAAACTGACTTTAATAAAAATAATAAACGTGATATATATCCCATTATATATAATCAATATGCTATCTAAGATGTAGATGACTTTTGTTTTATAATTTTGTATAAAGGTGTAATTTTAAATTACAGTGTAACGTCCCATACGTTATACTATAATTTATAATTACATTTATAATAATTATAGTGGGTAACTATAGGTTAAAAAAGTTAGATTTATTGTTCTCCACGAATTGTTCTTTATTGCTATGAAACTGCTGTTTTATTATTATTTCTCGTAATATTTTTTTATTTATTTGTGTTCTATTTTAAAATAGATTTTAGACACCATTTTTCATTTAATTATAATATTAAAATAGACATAAATGTATTTAAGGCACTTCTTATATTAAACAGGATTCTTTATTTCGGGTTAATCAATCAATTACTGAAATATAAGAAAATAAAATTCAAAACAAAAGTTACGTCGGTACTCATGGAAATATTAAAAGAAATAACAGAAATAAATACATATCAGTCATGATAATTGTTTCTTAATGTAATATATATTAAAAACTACTTTAATTACAGTTAAAATTCAACTGTCAATGCAAATTGAAATTTTCTAAAATTTCATACAAAAATACATTTTAAAATTTTAGTGGGCCATAATATATTTACATTTTTATTTCTCGACATCTTTTCCTTTACGACCCGATAGAACCCGTTCCTTACTATGTACTAGACACTTCCTACGTGTAGGCACAAGTTGTCGGTTGTATTAATCACCATTTTAACTCATTAATAACCCAATACCGTATTAATTGGACGTTGCGAAAGTTTACAGCTTAGTTTATTATTAAGTTTGCTTTATAGATAGTAATAAGGTCTGTTTTAATGCTCATATTTATTTTTAAAAAATTCAGATCTTTGAAGATTAATATTATTCATTTTTATATACTTTCAAATTTCTCGACTAAGTACATCGATCGAAATTAAGAACAAAGTACACAAAGAAAAATATTTGTTATTTTGTCCCTTCGGAACAAAAAACATCAATGTAGCACGGTCGTATGTCTTCATTTAAGGAATGAGAACATTTTTTCATTTTAAAACTTTGACTTTAATAGATAATTTTACGCCATACGAGTACATCTTAATCGGTGATTTTTAAATCAGCATGCATCATCATTATTAGTTCTTATGACTTTTCCAGACAAACTAGTGATGAATACTACAACATAATCGATAGTTAAGATCTATCATGCAATCTTAAGTTGGTATAAGTTAGCCACGGTAAATATAGGTGCTTTACAAAGCCTAAGAGACTCCATAAGGTAACTATGAATTACGTTCTTTATTATTACGCAATGAGTGAGTAATTTACCTGTTCCATAATTTACAAACTATTCGGTACTTAGAGGTTTTTTTTTAAATATTATTTTGAAAAAAAAAATCTTCAGAGTCAAGTGAATCGATGACGAATGAAAGTATTAATAAAAGAAAAAACATTTTGAAATTGGAACACCGTTGCACAACGAAGGTCAAGGACCTGGCAGTCACCGAGACCTAAATGGCGCCAAAAATCTCAACCGCGACCTAACCCAACCGAACAGAGCGAACCATTTTTAAAATAAGACCATAATAAAACGAATGCATACTTTTAGCCTGTACGCCAAGCAAATGCATAGGTCATTGAACGCACGCACACTTGCACACACTCACACACTCACACATGCACTATCTCTCGTATTGTATAGCCCTTGCGTTTGCGTGTGGTTGTGTTTTTGCATGTTTGTGAAGAATGCGTATGCACACGCGGGCATTCGTAAGCAAAAGATATTGTAGAATTATTTCCTAGATGCGACCAGATATATGGCTAGTACGTTTGACATAGCATGGAAATATTACTATGGGCGATTGGTCCTAACGGTCCGTGGTATTACGGCTACTATTTTACGAGTCGAGTAAAAGTTTGTAAATTATTGGGATCATTTAAATCGGGTGCGGCCAGCGATCGATCTTTTACAAGTGGCCTTCTATCGAGATTTATTTGGTTGTATAATTAAATTTTATACATATTTCAAAGTAAAAGTTTCATTTACTAGTTACTTTTAATATTTTAAACGCATTACATTAATATTAGGAAATGAAATTTTATGACGCATTAAAAACTTTTGCGTTTTAAAACTAGAACATCATTACACAATTCAAATTCTAAGTGGATGTCACTCGTGTTTTGTGAAAATTATTTACATTTTATTTCCGAGTTTACATTTTTAAATTTTGAATTAAGAATAATTGTTTAAAATATTAAAATATAGGCATATAATTTAAAACTCATTCCATGTTATATCAATCAACGTCCGTTCATCTATCTCTTGATCGGGTTACCGTAAAACGATACTCATTATGAAACTGGACCATATCTGTTCTATTCTAAATATAAAAGTTATAATGTTGTTACAATATAATACTTGTTAAGAATTTTCTACTGTTATTAAATTACTGTATAGAATTATTGTTGTTTAAATGCTTTACGGTGAAGGAAAACATCGGGAGGAAACCTACACACCTGAGAGTTCTTTAGAAAAAAGTTCTCAAAGGTGTGTGAAGTCTACCAACTCGCACTTGGCCGGCGCGGTGGACTATGGCCTGAAACTCTCTCAATCTGATAGAGGACCCGTGCCAGTTGACAGTACAGTATATTAGGATAAATATCTGTATCTGTGATTTACGTGTATATACCTAATTAAAAAAAAATAGTAAGTATGAAAGGCATAATGACCATGTCGCGGTAATCATATGTCCCATGAATCACTTAAACGAGAGAAATAATTACTGTCATCGACAACATTTACGTCTCTTGGAATCCATTTCTGTATAGTATGATATTAAGGTGTTACTTTTATTTAATTACTATATTTAAGTGGTTGTTATTATGCGTAGACTTTACTTCAAAATTTATTAATTTTTGTCATGCTTATAATTTAATTAAGCTTATATAATATCATTTAAAAGCTAATTTTTCGAAAATGGTATAACCCTGCGAGTTAGGACTCCGGAGACACCACCGCCACACCTATTTCTACTTAATAACAGCAGTATAAATCGCTCGTAGGGCTTGTAAGGACGTCGCAGTTACACCACACATTTTAGCTTAGTCGTGCAATTGTAGCCGACGTAAGGGTGAGAGTGGCAATTTACTCACACACGCTTGCACTGACACACGCATACATACACACAAATAAACACGCATCTTTATAGATAAACAATATATTCGTTTGGAAAGTCTTTGTTAAATATTCTCCGTGGCAATGATTTTTTCAATTGTTTAGGTAACGGGAGCATGGCGGCGTCTCTCAAGCACAGTGAGCGAGTCAGTAGGACTGAAACATGCTCTGAGGAGATTGCAAGCGGTGCCGGCGCGGGCAGCGAGGCTGGTGCATGCCTTGGTAGACCGCATGCGGGTCGGCGGTGGGCCTATCGTTCCTACCAAGCTGGGCTCCTTGCGGGGCCGACGTCTTCTCACCAGGACTATAGCGCAAACACCGTATTATAGTTTCAAGGGAATAAGGTATTAAAAATTAAATTACCTTAAATTTACAGCTAAAATAATTATATGGAATAATTACCTGTATACTCAGCCTAAGTTTAACACATATAATTCTACTATAAGCTATTTTAGACGATACGTAATATCGTGTGTTCTAGTCTGAGCGTGTGTTACGTCTTTACAATAATCATTTTCATTACTTTGAACTTTTTTAAAACATTTACACACAATTTACTTACCAATCCAGTCGAAAAAATCGAACCTTGACAAATAAGATTACGTTACTGTCGAATCTTATTACGCGAGTTGTCTAATTTGTTTACAAATGTATTCCATATATTTGATTATCTCCGAAGATTACCGATAAAACAAACATTTGGTATTATCGTAACCCTGACCCAAAATATTACATAAATATACTTATTCAATGAATATCCGTTTCATGTACAGTCACGAGCAAACATGGACACGTCATATAGCATGGACACGTCAGCAATAATATCTACCCCACTTTTATGGTTATATACCTATATCTATAGATCTGGACGGACGCAGCAAAAATATCTGATCCTACTCATAGGCAACATATTAATCCCCTGTATTAAGAAGGATGTACATACATCTTTAACATTTTGGGATCGTCCCATTTCGAAAATTATGTCGCCCTCTTGAATGTGTCGGTTAAACTAAGTGTCCCCCCTTCATATCAATTTTCTTGAACTCGAGCTAAGAGGAAGATATAACGTTTGAAGGTATGAAATGTATTTTTTAAGGTATGCCCAGTCACCACGAGGTCCCTTAAGATTTCGACCTCCAGCGCCCCTGGAGCCTTGGTCTGGAATACGGGACGCCTTGGAGGAAGGTGCCGTCTGCCCTCATCGGTTCATGTTATTTGACACCTACAAAGGGGATGAAGACTGCTTGTTCCTTAATGTCTACACACCAGCTCTACCTGATAAGTTATCTGGGTAAGACCTATAAGAACAGAAGTTATATGATGATAACAACAAACAGTAGATAATATCTCCTATTTGATGACTCACGTCGTGGAGCAGCCACCACGACGATCTGACACGCAGGGGGTCCCGGGTTCGATCCCCGGCCAGACAGACATATGAATGATGAGTTTAGATTTCCATGGCACCCATGACACAGGAGAAAATCCTACTGTGGGACTATGAGTGTACAAACTGTTTATGAGTGTAGAAACCTATTTCTATTTATAAAATCCAAACATAGTTATTGGGAAAGTGTGAAAAAAGTTAATGGGTTGCAGTAATCACTTACTTATTATTAATAAACAAATATACATATTTGTATATCTTTAAAGGTATAACCCTAATCTGGCTGTAATGGTCTGGATCCACGGAGGAGCATTTTCCGTGGGTTCTGGGAACGCATTCCTGTACGGTCCTGACCACCTCGTCTCGGCTGGAGTAGTCCTCGTCACCCTCAATTACAGGCTCGGTGCTCTGGGATTTTTAAGCCTCGATAATGAAGAAGTTTCAGGAAATATGGGATTAAAGGTATTAAAATTAGAAAGTATACTATTTTATTATTATTGTACATGTTGAAGATCTACATTAAACAATTGCGATGACAACATTCTGTAATTCCTTAAAATATTAACACGGCATGGGCATGGATGTGTCTTTGTTGCGAGAGAAGTCCACACAGCGGCAATCGACGAAAAAAGCAAAGGGTCAGCTAGTCACTGAAATTTTACTCACCCTAAGAATTCAGAACCTCACCATTCACAATAAATAAACTCTGAAATGTGTCCATAAACAAAATAAACCAAAACCTGTTTAAAGAATTTTTCACGCCTGATAAGGCGAGGGAGGCAGACCCTCAACCAACTCAACTCCATCGCACTGATATCAGGCAGGTAGATTAATATTTGATTCAGAATTATTTTACTAATATTCATGAACTTTTTTGTACACTCATATGGTATTGGTAATTAAACTTATGTAATCATTTGCTCCTTGATTACTTTCGCTCGGTTTAGATTTTGTTTTATTTACTTTGGAGCCTATGCTCTCAATCTGATAATTAAGGTCAATTATGTAAATGGACGTATTTCGATGTACATAGAATGTGTATTTTAATGTACATTACATTATACATTACATGACAGTTACATAACATTACAGCTAAATATAAAAAAATATTTAAAATAATAATTTAATGAGTAACGTAAAGTATTTCTCGTGTGCTTAGATCTGATAGGTCTGAGAAGATATCTTAGGCAATTTGTACAAATGGCAAGTGCGGTCACGGCTTAAACATATAGGTCAAGAACGTAAATTATAAATCGCTTTAAGTATCATCTCATCAATCTCATGATGAGGTATCATGAAGGTATGTGCAGTTAGAACCTACTTCGACTTCCGATTGTTATATTATTTTTGAGTACTAAGTAAGTAAATTCGAAGTTGGTAGAACTCTTTGTGGTTCGACTCCGGAAGCCCCACCGCCACGCCTATTTCTGCCTAATAACAGCAGTGGTATGTGCTGTTGTGTTCTGGTTTGAAGCGTGTGGTAAGGGGAAACATACTTTTGGGAGGCATTCCATCTAAGTCCTCAGGGGTAGCAACGCATCTGTGGCTAACCTTAGGCGAGACTTTGATCTTACCTAGGGTTGATTACAGATATCCATGGACGGCAGTAGCCACTTTCTATCAGGTGGGCTGCATGCTCGTTTGCTACTTACATACTATAAAAGAATATATGTCCAAAACATCTGAGTAATTATTTCAAGTATTCAAACCTATGATTTAATAAATGTATCAAACCTTAATAAATACGCATTCTATTATTGTTAACAAATAAACATTTATTATTTGAAACGATTAAGGATTGGAGTGGGTAAATTGATTTTCTCCCCATTCATTTGAAGATTAACTGAATGAAACCTTTCCAGGTACGAATAAAATTTATTGACAGCCAATTTAGTGCCCTTAACTCTTTTTTCGATGAGAAACGTAAAGATAAACGCGTTGGCAAATAATCCCTAATGACTTAACATAACAGGGTGCTGTTTATTCGTATCATTTATATAAATAATGTGCACAAACCTATACAAGCGTTTATGTGACCGTATTTTTCGGATCGGCTCACACTGGTCGAATGTTCGACATAGGTCGGTAGGCATTTCTGAAAAGGTAGCTACAGCAACCTATAATTGAAATACTTTTCAAATGCGTTATGGAAATATTAATTTTAATACCAATCATAGAATATCGATGTTTGCGCATTTACTTCATATATTTTTGTATATCTACGTAATACGCGTATAAATAGTACTAAATAGTCCGTCAATTGTCCCCAAGCAACATTGCAGTGTATATTTAAATAAATAAACGCTTTCTACACTCATAGCCCGACACGAGAATTTTCTCTTGTGTCGTGGGTGCCTTGGACACACAAAGACGAATACACAAACACCCAGACTCAGAACAGACATCTAAACTCATCATTCAGATGTCTGTCTGGCCGGGGATCGCACCCGGGACCTACTTCGTGTCAGACCGGTATGGTGACCGCTCCGCCACGTGGGTCGTCACATTTACACACACATGTCAGAAGAACCGATTATAAAGCTATTTTAAAAAGGTACATAGTAGATCATAGAATTACCTATTTTTCGTGTTTCGGGTACAGCAGCTTGACTTGATAGCAGTTACTTAAACCGTATATAAGAATTTCCCTAATGGTAAAATACTTATTTTTTATATAATTATTACTTCATTCTTATATAAAAATCTGATAAAAGGACATCTATACACTGAGGACTATGATCTTACTCTTGACGACTATGGTCAAGTAGTCAACCCAGTATTTTCCCACTGCTGAGCACAGATCTTCTCTTAAAGTGAGAGTGTTTTAAGCCATAGTCCACCGCGCTGGCCATGTGCGAATTGGTAGACTTCACACACCTTTAAGAACTCTTTTTTTTGAGAACTCTCAGGTGTGCAGATTTGCTTACGATGTTTTCCTTCACCGTAAAGCGGTGAGAATTAATTTCTAATACGCACATATTTTTTTAGAAAAATCAGTGGTGCGTGCCTGGGATTCGAACCTCGGACCCTCGATTGCGAGACCGATTTTCAACCATTAGGCTATCACCGCTTATAGAACTACATCATATTAAAAATAGTTGTAGCGGTGATACCTCCCTAGTGATACCAGACCAATTCCACCACATATACAATTATTGTTGTATTTATTCGATTTCATAGGCCGCATTTTCCTTGTAAATAGAATTGTCATATAGGATATCCATACCGAATTATTCAATCATATTGGATAATAAAAGTTTCCAAAAGAAACTTTCAACATCCGCGATTTTTTTGATTTCTAGCATAATTACCTAAATATGAATTGACGTGATTCGCCATAGCAGTACATGTTTTAACTATACAGATCGGTTGGCGGCATGACATCTCAACATGCAGCTACGTATACGTCGCCTTGGTAAAAAGTGGATTGATTTCTTATCTCTTTGTTACCCTTGGGAAATATTTTTTAAGCATTATGCTTAACAAGAACACTTTTCTATTCAATTTTAACAAATAAATATACTCTACTTATAAAATGGAATAGGTACTGTGTAATCTTATTAACTATTACAGAAATTCGTATGGAATTCTACGTAATGAGTAGGTACTACATTGGCATAATCCGAATTTTTTAAGGACTACTCCAATATGAAAATTGGAAAACTGGGTATCTAACGGGTATCTAATTACCTATCTGTAGGGAGCCGTGTGTCACCAATATATTAATTTCATTGAAGACACAAAATACAATAAAAAATGTAAAGTTTATAAAAAGTTGTAAAGTTTGTATATATTATTAGCAATTTATCTAATAATATATACAAATGTACTTATTATTAGATACGCATTTATGTGTCTCGGAGAAACATAGGGACACCATAAGTCCTCTATATTTACAAAAATTAAAATGCAATACGTGTGACCTACGCGTTCGTAATGACATAATGCGGGGGCTCTGCTCTTAGCTACCAAGAAGCAAGCTAATCGGTTATAGCGAATCCA
Source organism: Cecropterus confusis (assembly GCA_018251515.1). Taxonomy (NCBI): domain Eukaryota; kingdom Metazoa; phylum Arthropoda; class Insecta; order Lepidoptera; family Hesperiidae; genus Cecropterus; species Cecropterus confusis. The sequence goes on from DWTU01000516.1 coordinate 13,419, forward strand.
TCCAAATTACACCTCCAGAGACACGGGAATCGAACCAAGGACGCTCAGGTCGCCTGGCTTATCATTTAGCCTCTAATCATCATACTGCAAATGCCATTTCAGTTTTGGTCCGATTTTAATAGCCGACTGGGAGTCCTTTTAATGCTTACTTTATAATTTAGCCGCTCTAACTTTGGTATCGTGATGTAAGATTAGTATGGAAACGCTAATTTAATATGAGCAAATGCTCCTACGTCTAAATATGTCTAAATTCAATCTTAGCTGTGACTCATAAGGTTTGTTTATAGGTCCAAAATAAAACTGAACTTTAATCACATTGAAATACTAGTTAGTCCTGACATTATCGTTTGTTTTACGATCAAGATTGATAGTAGTTAGTATAATTGTGTAATAAATAAATAATTATGCAATTAAATTTACGGCAGTAACCTAAACATATTTTCACGGCATTGTTAAACTTTAGTTGTTTTTCTCAAAATAGGTTTTTATTTTTACCTGACGGTAAGTGGCCACTGCCGCCCGGACGTATCTGAAGTCGATCACGGATGCGTTGCTACTCACAAGGACTAAGATGATCGCCTCATACATATATAGACGAGCCAGTATTTACTAAGAATGGCTCTATATATGCATGCATTACCTATACACAGTAATGGGAATACGATCTAACTGATCTCTTTTCAGCACAGCGACATGTATAATGAATATGAAATTAGACAAAAGTATTTGCTAAACTAATTTAGACATTAGTTTGTCTTTGAAAATGAAGCTGAAACGACCGTTCGAACCTAAACTGTGCCTTACCTTAGTAATAACAGCCTACTACATGTGGCAGTACTACCCCCGTCCGTCGATCCAGGGAGAAAATAAGTAATAAAAAATAACTAATAAAACCATTTTATCTCCTTCGTGTTATGCAAACCTAATACAGTTCATCATAACCATAAAGGCGCTCTAACTTCAAACAATTCCCATAAGAACTCGTTCAAACATGTTTCTGAAACTTTCTAAGCAGCGTATAAATAACGTTCGAACAAAGCTCAAATTGGCCCGCCGGCTCCAAAACGAACGAGCCTAAGTGCCAAGTGTAGCGCAAACGGTTCGGATCGATGAGTGTGCTCTTTGTTTGTCGGTTATACAAGCCGAATTCGCATCACGTCGCCCAAAAACTCAACTCGAGATAAACATCCTCCCCCTCGGAGAGGTCGTAAGCGGGACCGTTTTACTGGACGATTTTAGTCTTTAACTTGAACGGTTAAGGCGCGTTTCGGACCGATCCGCCTCGAACAACAATTGAATCAGTTCACGCAGCATCAAATCACTAAACCGCTGGGCGGAGCGTACTCTGACTCCACCGGGGGACGCGAGACAGGGACGAAAGAGTCGCTCTAATCTTGGCTCGTTCGCGTCGAAGAGAGAGGAGCGTACTGTCTAGAGATCTCGAGATGGAAGGCCAAAGCGAGCTTTTTGTTCAAAGCCCGCGGCTAATAAAAAGAATAGTGTCACTGAGCAGATTGCCTCTCATTCAACACTTGACAATTAAATAAGTGCTCTTGAATGTTCGCTCCTCAGAATAACCCGTCATAATAGATGATTAATGTGAGCGGGATGCATTCTATCTCGTGTCAGCTACTGATATAATTACAAAAACAAAACAAGTCGTCTCGCCTTTTTTTAGTTTTGTTTGGACGTTCATTAAAAATATTTTCACCTGAACAATCAGGTATTACATAACGAAATTATTTTTACTACGCTGCTGAGCTAAACAATGGATTAATTAAATAACGTTTAATCTAACTAAGACTATAAGCAACTGATGTAGAGCCACCGAAGAAATTTTCAAAACATATCGCGGCGTTATTACTATACCTACTAACAAAGGAACATTAATAAAGCTTAATATAGCTGACCAAACAATTCATCTAAACTCCCTCACATTTACATTTAATAAAATTAAATGATCCATTTACAAAAATTAATTAACGAAGTAACCAGTGATGCGTTTACCCCGCTACCCTGCACGGTATTATGCTCATCCTGGAATAATAACCACAATGATAATGCAATGCAATAAAAGCTCCCTTCGAATTAATAAAAACCTCACTAGATGACAATAACCAACCACTTCGGAACTAATCGACAACTGGAGAGCGAATTTAATTTAATTTGCTATCGGGGAAATTATTTTTTGCAGCCGTCATGTTTTGATTTTTTTTTTAAATATCATCGTGTTGAAACGTAATATTATTGTTATTTCTTCCAGTGTTGTTGACTTTTTGAGATAGAAAATAAGTATTATAATATTTCAAGACAACAAAACAAAACAAACAAAATATTTATATTTATTTATTTTTATTTTTATTTTAACTAAGGATCTATTTTTATTCAATATTAACGAGTATTTCAATTAAGATAAAATACGAGTATACCACATATTTATTCATATAATACGTAAAACATACATCACATAAATTATACATTATAAAAAGATATCGAAAGAGTAGCGTTACCTAATAATAATAGTATTATTGCTTTTAATATGAAAAGTTTTTCTTAAGTAGCCACTTAAAATGATAAAATACAGCATTTAAAAAAATCTGTGGCATCCCCGTAGCAATATCGCGTAATTTATACCAGTTCACCCTTTCCAACTAAATCATATAAATCAAATTAAAGCACTCTACCACGCTCCAGCGAACATACGAGTGCCCAAGACGTTTTGTCAAATTTATTATTTTATTTATTTTTTTATTACACAATTCATTGTGGTATCTTCATTGTGTTCTCGAGTAGCCTGTGACAAATTTGATGACGATTGGGGTCACAAGCTCGCTGCGTGATGTATGGGTTTGGGGTAAGTGATACGTTAGTGAATTTTAGAGTCGATTTACGTCTCCAATGCACCATAAATAGTTTTGAACAAATTTTCGGCGTTCGCACAATCCTTGTGTCAATTTATTTGATATCCTAATGGACCGTGAAGGCTTTGTTAAAGTTTTTAGTTCACGTACGTTTCTATAATTGATAAACGGTATAGGCACTTGCAAAATCTGACGCGTATGCTCATAAAAGCGTTTTCGAATTTATAAGATTACAGAACCTCGATCGTGGATTACTCGAGACATTGTAGGAGTTTGGTTTGTGGCATATTGTTGCATGACCCGTTTTGAAGGTATGATCAAAGGAGGTTTTTTGAAAAGAGGTAGAGGAGCAACCTGATATGGTTGACATTATAAACTTGGTTGCACCGAGCGTTTGCCACCGGTGTTGAAACCTCTTTAGTTGCCCCCCTTTGTAGTCATAGTCACCCTTAGGTATAGTCATTAGGTATAGTCATTCATCGTGTATATTGTTACAAACAGAATTTTGTTTTTTATTATCATTGTTTTTGTTTTTATAATCTCGTTTTTTGTATTGTTTTTTATAATTGTCTTGATA
>DWTU01000517.1:0-16854 GCA_018251515.1 Cecropterus confusis
TATAAATTTATATATACGTCGAGACAGGATGCCGATCAGAATGAGTATCTTCATCGTCAGATATTATGTGTGGGCGACATACGGTCGATTTAAGTAACAAATTAAAATTACTCAACCGATTAAATATTCGCACTTTAACAGAAATATTGCATCGAGACGTAAGACAGTTCCTAGACTTGTTGCACGCACGGCGGCTCGCAGAGAAGTGAGTGTCGCCGGACCGCACAACGCCATCTGGACTCTGTCTAAGCGCTACCTTGTTCTGATGACGCGTGCGGCTCGTTGTTCAACCTACCCCCCCTATTGACTTTACCGACATACATATATTCAACAATTTAAATAAAAACAACACTCACATCCTTAGCATTGTCAATAAGTCGTCCCTGAGACAGGATCTCGTTGTGCAGAGTCTTGGCGCGGGCCAGCTGCGACTCCACCGCCCTGGGCTCGCCGCCCACCGCCTCCGACACCGCGCTTCGGACTTGACCTTCCACCTGGGTAAAAGATAGCAATGAATTAAGCACTAACTGACGGCGTACAAAATGATATATAGAACTTCCCCTTTCACCTTAATCGTATACTAGGTACCAAGCAAACCGCCAGTGTACAATCGGGTATATAGTCTTTTTTATTTGCCCTTTTACCTGGGCGGTTGACAAAATTTCAAACACAAACAGAATGTATGCAAACAATTGTATAGTTCTTTTTATTCATACAGAAGTAGCATATTACTATAGTCCGTTTATGGATCACTTCGTTAATATAAAGATTCAAAGATCAAAAACACGACTAAAATGCGCAAGGCTAAATACTCTGTTTGCAATTATTTCTGAAACTTGCTATTATTTATTTCGTAAATGTAATATGGAAAAAATACACATCTTTAATTACAAAAAAGGCATTCAATAGAAGGACATCAAAACTTTTTTGGCGAGTGGGCAATGGGTGCATAAAGGTCATAGTTTTTGCGTAAAAGAGTAACAAACAGACATACATTCTCACAAACAAATTTATTTCAATTGGTGTTCCACCACAAACTCACCGTGTTCAACCATCTTTCGGCACGTTGCACCGCGTCCCTGTACCGCGCGGAGCCGTCGTTCGCGGTACGTAGACGATCGAGTAGTCGCTGCGCACGCGCAGCTAATTCCGCGTGTTGTCTGCGCGCGCGCGACGCGTGCTCCCGCACTGCGCTTTCTGACGCCGCGGGCACGTGCGCTAGACGCGCGGGTAACGATGTGCGGTAGTCATTCAGGATTGATAGGAATTCCTGCAGGAAATAATGTATATTTTTATATATATTACATATTATATATTGCCGTGAAAGTCATACATTACACATTCTACCTTCAAAATCACTTATTACTACCAAATATATATATAGTCTCACCTTGCTCTCATCAACAAACTTCTGCGCGGCCATAGTAATGAACCTCAGGTCTGCCTGGTGCGCGATCACATCAGAAACGAACTCCCTGACATCCTCGCTCTGCCCGGGCAGGCTGTCCAGCTTCGATAGAGCCACTTCCTTCTCCTCGAGCGTACGGTAGGCGGTGTCCATCCACGCGTTGAACGTGTTCACCTCGTTACTGTAACAGCAAAAAAAAAACAAATAAATAAAAAAAAAATATCCGCCATGTAATTTTCATATAGCCTTGTACGACTATAACGCTAATTATATTCACGAAACAGTTTCCACAACCTTAAAGGTAGAAAAATATACGTTAAACAATATTAGGCTAGGTGATTTTAAGAAATGGACTGAGATTATGAAAATTTGCCATATTTTCATTTTACGAGTATAAACTGTAAAAAAAATTATACATCGATTTATTCTTATTACGATTGATTTATGAAATTGCTTTAAACCTGGATATATTTAGGGATAAATGTATTTCTAATCCATATTTTGCAGTATAATTAAATGAAAATTTCATTAAAATCCATTTACTTGATTACGAACAAAAAATTACAACAGTTTTTTTATGTTACCAATTTTTAAACGCGTATTTTAAACGGGTTAAATCGCGAGGCGCAACTGGTCGCTTCATAAGATTTGAAGTATGTTACTCACGTGAACTTTCCAAGCTCGTCTCTCGCCGCCGCGAGCCTCCTCAGCATCTTGTCGCACTTTTCCGTGCACTTATCACAGCGCTGTTTGAGTTGGCGCACGCCGCGTTCCAGTGCTGCCACCTGTTGACCAAACGATGTATTGAGTTTTTTCTAAGAACTATAATATTTTTTCATATTTAAGTCTCTTCTCCCTCTCTCTCTCTCTCTCTCTGACTTCTCTATCATTCTGTTCTCTCTTTGTATGAATGTGTAACGTTATCAGTTTCGGTAAAATTTGTGCTATATTTGGAGTGTTCATGGATGTACAGAATGTACATATAGAAGTAGCAAGTGAAGTTAGTGATCACTGCGGCATATTTGTAAACGACTTTATACAGAACAGGGGTTGTATTATTCGTTACTTGTAGTCGACGCATCTGTGATTATGCGTTGCTACTTCCGAGGATAAGATGGTCGCCTCATACGAAAGCGAGTCGGCAACCACATTTGTTTTTAGATGTTCATGAGTAGAGGCATATAAGTGGTTTTATTCGATTTCTACTTGAATCTAATAAAAAGTATAGGTTACCTCGTGAGGAGCAAGCACGTCGCCGCCGGACACAAGCAGTTGTTTAGCCTGGTCCGCGCACGCCGACACTTGGCGCTGGTGGCTCTCCAGGTCATCCTTGATCAGTTTCAGTATATTTATCTGGTTCCGGAGTTCATCCATGTCCTCCTTCACGGCCTCCTGGTTTGCCAACCTCTCCTCGACGACCGCGATCCATTCCAGCAACTTCGATAGAGTCTCATCGCAAAGCCTGTACTTCTCTTCAACTGCTTGCTAAATATTCGAAAATGGCATATTAGTTTCACATCTAGAAATACGTGTTACGGGTTATATGCTACCCGATGCCGGGTTCACAACGGTGCATTCGGCAATTTTTACATCGCATCTATCTACTTTGAGGTGCAAGTTTGTACATGTAACTACGGACGATCCAATTGATAGTGCTTTTAAACAGTGAATTTTGGGGATGCAATTTTTCATGATGCTCTTTACATTTTTTTTATATTTATAAAGGACGAGGGCGATGAAGAACTTAGTTCTGCCTATAGTCAGAAGACAGACTAAGCTCTCCACCGAGGACCTGTAAAGAAAGCTTATTCTAGGGCAACAGACTATGCGGATAGAAGCAAAGACTTCCTGGAATACAAAAAGAGGCGACACGATAAACAGCCAATTACAGAGAGCGTGAATGTGACGACACACAACCAGTCCAATTGTTGCGTAGACCTTATATTAGAACACAGACAAACTACCATGCAAAAAGCGGAACATGCAAGCTGTGAGTCAAATGCAAACGTCAAAGTAACACATAATTGCTTCAGATGACGATTACATTTTAATTAAAGATATAGAGAATAATGTCCAACGGTATCATCATCAATATTTAGTAATGTATTTTGAATTAGAATTAATTGTTAAAAAGAATAATAGAGTCAAAGTACCTTTTTTTGAATATCTGAAACTTGGAAAAACCTTTTTGATTGACATAAAGAAAGAAGTTATAAGTAAGACTGTACACGTAGTTGTAGAGATTCGAACGAATTTACATTTGTTTTCGAATGAGATCTTATTTCATTAAATAGATCATATCTGTTACAAAGATAATATAAATATCGATAATGCAATAAGATCTCACGTGGAGGAAACTTTATAATTAGACGATAATGAATAAATACTACCTTCTGGTGTTTGTGTTGGTACAAAATGTTTTAACATTCATGTTATTGTGAATGTTTGCGTCGCGAGTTCCCGCCGTACACGACATCACGATAGCTTAGCGTTCGTCATGCATTCCAAAATGTGAGCACGGATCCAAGGAATGAGTATTTTGGAACTTAAAATTTTTTTTGGGGCAAAAAAATGCTAAGAAATTAAACGATTATATAAATTGAAAATCAATAACAGCTGTCATAGTAGCTGGTTCGAATGATGAAGCAAACAAAAGAAAGCATAGTTCACTTTGATCGCCGGGACGGTAGTCCATCGACGCGTTTCATAAAATTCTTAGCACAAGTGATTATGGATGTTAGGTATTGGGCGATACGGTGATGGTTCGTAAAATCGTCGTTAATATGATCCCTCAAAGGCAAGCATTCACGATTTAGCTCAAAAGGGCTCTTTAGCATCGCAGGCAACGGCTGGAAATAAAAAACAACATACATCGAGCCTTATACTACTATGTGAATAAGCACAAATTCGCTTTGTTCCAATTGACAGTTTTCATTTGTCATGAATTTATAGAAGACCTGAAATATCGTTTATATTTCAAATAACAGTTATTTCAAATTTTCTAAAAACGTGTAGCGGGATTGAAAATAATCAATTGTGTAGCGAATTACCTTAAACTTAAGCATCTAAGAACGGCACAAAACATTGATATATAAATATTCACTACTAATCGTACGTAAGAAAATACTAAAAGCTGACAGTTTTCCACTATAATTAATCCGTAAGTTCTAAGGTCGATATTGCTAGTCATTTATAAAATAGATATAAAATTAGAATAAACAGATGCTTGCACTTTGATGAGATCTAAAGTAAATCAACATTTATACCTGTTTATTTACTTCAGGCCATCTTAAAGTAGTAGTAGTAAAGTCGTATAGTTGCTAACTAATATATTATTAAGATTATTCTCGACCTTGATAGAACTTAAAAAATCTATAATACAAAACGTGCTAAGCTACGTACAAAAGTAAAAAAAAATATATGTTTCAATTTTAAGGATGACTTAAGTTATAGGTATCACGAATTTACTTAGTCTGACAAAATTTGTATTAGTGTTGGCCACAAACAGTGACGTCACCACATTGCCTATAACCCAGTCTTGACACAAGTCTTGTGGGTGTCGTGCCATGCCAATGTTTAAGCTAAATGCTTCAGATAAGATAGATCACCGGTTGAAAGTGAAAAAGGAAATTTAAAGCAACACCTTTGCTTAAAGAAGCACAGAATCAAAGCATGAAGAAAACAATTAAACTCACCCTCGTTTCTGCTGGCAGTAAGTAACCCTTCTTAAGAGCTTTAACTAAATCGAGACTGACTTCCTTTTGCGGGTCAATTATCAATCTTCCCTCAACTGGGTTGATCAATTGCTTCTCTATTGCTTGTACCAATGGCAATATTTTTCCAGTGTCTGGTTCTTTCACAACAGTGCTGGATGGATCGACGATGCCCTGCTGTATCGCTTCGCCTAACGTTAATCTCTTACGGTCCATGACGCTTGTTGTTATGAATGGATCGTTCAATGCACCGGTCGTCGGATTGTAAATACCGAAATTCAAAGTTTCTATGAGACTGAAGCTCTTTTTAGGCGTCATCAGAAGACCGCTTTCGATGGCCGCGCTTAAAGTATTGAGTTTAGAGGTCTCCGTGTCTAAGATATTACCCTTTTCGGCATCCATAAGGCCTTTGCGGAAGGCCTCAGGAAGTTTGATCAGTCTTTTCTTGAGATTATCTTTTATAAGCGCTGTGTCTGGATCAATGTAGCCCATTGTGGCAGCGTCTTTGATTGTAAACACTTCATTGGATTGCGGATCAGTAAACCGAGCCGTGGCGATATTCAAATGCCCATCTTCAATGGCTTGTTCAAACGTTAGAGGTTCCCGGATGTACACGATTAAACTATTTTCAAAAATAAAGCAAAGAGTACGCGATCTACCACTTTGATCAAATAGTCCTTTAGTATTTTTATCAATGATACCGTCGATAATGCCTAGCTTAAGCGGTACGTACTTATTCTTGTGTGGATCTTTGATTAACGCGGTTTCAGGGTCGATAAATTCATATTTGATGGCTTCGTCTAAAGTGAATTCCCTAAGTACTGGATCTTTTGATGTTGAAGATTCCGGCACGTAACGCCTAGTAACTGTTTGTGATGTTACTGGTTGGATGACGGTAACAAGGAGGCCCTTATCAAAAGCAATATCTAAGCTGTACGTTTTCTTTGCTTTGGTATCTAGAACCCTACCCTTAGTAACGTCTACATCGCCTTGTTGAATAGCAACAAGAAGCGGTTTAAACTTATTGGTAGAACTGTCTTTAACGACTGTATGTTCAGGATTGAGAAGATTAATTTCGATAGCTTTGTTAATATCAATAAATTCGTTCGTATTGGGGTCTACAATTTTTCCGTTGTCTGCTCTGAATAATCCATTTCTTATAATTTCTTCAAGACTGAGATTTTTCTTTGAAGTAACTATGAGACCACGATGTTTCGCGTCTAATAAATTAATTTGATTTCCGTTAGGTAAAATATAGACACTATTATTTTCGTCTATGATTCCGGAATTGATGGCTTCATTTAATTTGACATATTTACTTGTGGGAATGCTCTTAACAAGCGATATTTCAGGATTAACAAGTTCATCATCGATGGCAGTCCTAAGCGATATTTTTCTTTCACTCACTGGATGTATAAATACATGTTCAGTGATTTCATACATGTTCATTGCAAGCGTCTCGTATAAAGTAAAACCTGCACTTTCAATATCCACTATCAAACCTAAGCTCATGGCCTCCGAGAGAGGTACTTGTACGTCTGATCCAGGCTCAACAAATTTACCACTTCTCCTATCAATGATTTGACTACGGCAACATTCAGCCAATGTTAACGGTTTTTCAGATTTTTTGTCAAAATAGCAAAGATATTTAGGACTGACAATTGACCGCCTGATTGCCTCATGTAAAGTAATTTTACGACTTGTGGCTGGGTCGATAATTTTACCGGTACTATCATCGTACAGTCCTTGATGTAGCGCACGTTGTAAGCTAATAGGCGCTTTGCTGTCTACAAGTAAACCTATTTCAAACGCTTTGCGCAAACTGATTTCTTCGTTGTCATTGTTAATATTCCTAATTTTGCCCGATTTATCATCGATGACACCTGTTTCTATTGATTCTGGTAAAGTAATCTTATCCCATTTACCTAACCGGTTATCCTGAATGTGGACCGAATGAGGATCGATTAAATTCATCTTAATTGCTTCCGCAAGTGTATATTTCTTACCAGTTTGGGGATCCATAAAAAGCCCCGTTATTTCATTGTACACTCCCTTTTCTAGAGCTTCGATCAGAGATAGTGGTTTACGGACTTCCACTAGAATGCCTCTTTCAAAAGCTTCACGGAAATCAACCCTTTCATCGCCTAACAAAATAGTACCTGTCCTTCCATCTACAATGCCCTTATCAACTGCAAATTCAAACGGTATAACTTTGCCACCCACATGAACTAAAGTGGACTGAGGATCTAACATACGTTTTCGAATTGCTCTATCAGTTGGAACTTTTTCTTTGCTTTGCGGGTGTGAGAATTTTCCGGATTTGGGATCGTAAAAACCTTTGAAAACGGCCTCAGGTAAGCTGAGTTTCCGTTTTGCAGGTAATATTAAGCCCCGTTCCGAGGCATCAGTAAGTGATATTTTGTCACCTTGTATCGGGTCCCTAACTTTGCCTTCTTTAGAATCAATTATGCCTTCTTGAATAGCGTCAGCCAAAGTTATCATTTCCCCTGTACTGGAATTCCTAACAGTTAAAGCTGCCGGATTAATATTACCAACTTTAATTGCATCGTCAAGTGTCATTGTTACATTTTGAATAGTAAGAAGACCTGTATCAGGGTCATAGAACCCTTGAACTAATCCTTCTTGTAAAGTCCATGGTTTCTTGTCGCTTAACAAATAACCTTTTTCACTAGCTTCCTTAAGATTGTAAAGTGGAGCAGTAATCATGCCTCTTTCTAAGTCTATGAGACCACTCTTAACAGCCTGTTCGAATGGAACAACAGCCTCAGATTTGTCATCTTTGATTTTAACATCAGATGGATCAACCAGTTTGTCTTTGATGGCTTTATCAAGAGTCATCGTTTCACCAGATTTAGGATTTAATATTTTGCATGTGTCTGGGGAATAATAACCTAATTCAATAACATCGAATAGCGAAAAAGTAACATCTTTTGTGGCTATTAGACCCTTCTTTAATGCATCATCTAATGGAATGTATTTACCAGTCTTTTTGTCCTTAATTCTACCAGTTTCTGGATTTATTAGATTTGTGTCAAGAGCTTCCGACAGTGGTATGAACTTATCTGAAGCAGTATCTTTTATTTCTGAAATTGTTGGGTGAACGATATTTCTATCAACAGCATCTGTAACTGAGACGAGCTGCTCGGTAACATTATCTTTGATTCTTCCTGATTTCGGTTCATACATATCTTTGACAATTACTGCTTCAATGGAAATCGGTCTTCTTATAATCGTTATAAATCCGCGTTGAATCGCCACTGACACTTCGATTGTTTCGTGCGTTTCTACTATTGTTATTACACCCTCATGGATCTCTATCACACCACGCTCGATTGCATCTGAAAATGATATACTTTCATTTGTTCGTGGAACTTTAATTAGTAGGGATTCTTGATCTATTATACCCTTTTGAACGGCTTCTCCGATAGGCACTAGCTCACCGGTAATGTCCTTGATTTCTCCAGTTTTTGGATTGTACCGTCCTTGTTCTAATGCGGACTCAATAGATACTTGCTCAGGAAGTGATATATCTTCCGGTTTTTCAACTATCCAACCAACTTGAACACATTCCAAGAATGATACGCGTTTTCCGGTCTTAGGATTAACCATGTGACCTGTATTTTTGTCAATAATAGGCCTTGCAATTGCTTCATCGAAAGTAATATAATTATCTGATTTGCAACCTAAATCTTTAACCAATATAGAGGTGGGATCAAATATATGTAAGCCATAAACAAGTTCTTCGAATGTTATTTTAGCACCAGTCTCAGGATTTAAGAATACCTGCTTCTCGATATCATAAACACCCATTTCAGACAGTTCCTCCGGAGTGAGTTTTTGGGAAATAGCAATACATCGTTTAGGTTTAGATTCCCTAACAATAACACAATTTTTAGAAACAACATCAACTGGAGTAAATCGACTGATTTGTTCCTGTTCTAACGAATCCTGTACAGTCAACGGCATCTCGACCCCGTTCATTATTATACGACATACTTTGGGCTCAATTTTTCCTTGTGCAATCGCATCTATTAATGCTATATTTTCCCACACTATTTCAACTGGTCTCTGCAACTCCTTAGTTACATTTTGTTCTGTGATTTCTTCAATAGCTCTTAAAGGCTGCTTTTCAGCATCGATGAGAAGCGCAGACATCGTTTTACCATCATCACTTGGGATCTTATCCTTTGTACTGGGTTCTGTTACCCCAATTAAAGTATCATCAGGTTTTTGTAATTTTGAATCTTGAGTTGTATCTGTTGGAATCTTGCGCTTAGGCATTTCCTCTGGTGTTTTACTAAGCACTGTATCTGAAACAGCGTGCGAACCTGTTGGAATCTGCGTAATGTCGTCGTCCCTTGGGTTTATTGCCGGAAACACTTTTGATAGTTCAGGTTCCTTCCTTGATTTTTCTTCTGTTTTGGAATCTACTGCGCTCTTTACTGCGTCTACTACCATTGATGCTGCAAGTATTGGCGCACCAACAACAGCCACTAGGCCTAACTTAGCAGCATCAGCGAAACTCATTTTACGGCCGGACTTATCTTTGATCTCGCCAGTTTTTTCATTAAATATTCCTTTGCGTGCGGCTTCCTTTAATGTAATTTCTTTACCTGTTTCAGACTCAATAACCTTTACAGTGTCTGGAGAAACGATTCCTTTCTTTACAGCTGCAAGGACATCATCAACAACTCCAGTTGATGTTGATGTTATGGTATTTGTATTTGGATCAAATGTTATTCCTGTTGTAACATCTACAGGTTTTGAAACAGCGCCATTATCAAGTTTCTTGGCTTGTAACACATCTTCAATACCTTTCTGGAGTGTCTCAGGCGTAAGTTCAGCTGTAACTTTGTTGTCTGGTTTTTCATCATGCGCTAATGAAACAGATGGGTCGCTTCTATCTTTTGTAAATGGTGTTTTATGTTCGTCATCTGAAATTCCAAACGGTTTATCGTGGATATACGCTTTATCTACTTGATCGGGTGATATTCTCGATTTCTGGCTTTCAATAGTAGTTTCAACTACATGATGCGGTTCTCGTAACTCCTCTGTTACTACTTGATATGAGGTAGATTCATTTTGACTTATCTCAATTGTTGTTACTTTAGACGCTTTCGTAGTAATGACTGTGCTAGTGTGTTCAGTTATAGATTCGATTGGTGCAGAAGTAGTGATCGTTTTGACGATGGTTGTAACTTCCTCAACGTTAGGTGATGTTTGGCGTATTTCCTGTATTGTCGGGGTGCTAACAATAGCCACATTTTTGTCTGATGTAGTAACCGATTCCTTTGGTTTAGCCTTGGATCCCGTATAGTCTGTTTTGTCATCGGTAACTGGCTCTTCCTGTCTAGATGGCTTTTGCTTTTTGAGTTCATCTACTGCTGGCTTATCATGTAATGGTTTTTCATTAGCACTAGGACTTAATTCAGTTATTGTAACTGTAGATGCCGGTTCCTCATCATCTCGTGAAGTAGTTACTGTGGTAATATATTTAGTTTCAGAAACAATAGTTGTACTTTCATGTGACACTGGTTGTTCTTCAGTAACATATTTCGATATTGTCTTTTGTTTCAGATCATGCGATACCACTTCTTTAGGTGTTTTGGGCTTTTGTTCAGGTGTGTCTCTCTCTTTAGATTTTGGCGTTATATCTTCTTTCGAAACAGGTGGTTTACGAGAATCAATGGGGACAATTAACTCCTCCGTCACAGCTTTCTCTGTTACGCCTATTATTTCAAATGGCTGCTTTTGTTGTGATTCAGATTTTCCAACAATGGAAAGATCACTAGATTTATCTTTAGATTTGACCAATGAATCTTTCTTAATAACCCCTTCAGGCTTGGCGCCTTCTTGTTGTTTAGACTTCATTATTTTACTTGTAACTGCTTTTGCGCCTTGAACAACAGCCATACCTGCCAACACAGGTGCAGCAACTACAGCCACTAAGCCCATTTTAGCAGCTTTCTTAATATCAATTGACTTGCCTGTGTCTGGTTCTTTTAATTTTCCGCTCTTTTTATCAACAAGACCTGTATTCAGTGCTTCTTGAAGTGTTACTGTTTGACCAGCTCCTACGTTATATATTACTGATTGAGGATTAATTATTTTTCTTTCCAGTGCTTCCTTGAAAGTAATAACTTTGTTAGGTGACTTTGGATCTCTAAACTTCTGTGTTTTATCGTCAAATAGAAGTTCAAATGCTTCATTGAGATCGAGCATTTCTAATGCCTTCTTCGGTGAAGGGGGCGCAGAACTGGGAACAATTTCAGTATTCAGTAAACCAGCATTCACTGCTTCCGTAATTGACAATGTTTCCCCTGTATTAGGATGCGTGAACGTACCTGTCTCAATGTTAATGTAACCAAGATTTAAAGCGTCCTCGAAATTAATATTCGTGTCACTAGTAATTACATGTTCCCTATTGGTTTGTTCCTCTCTTATGATGCCTTTTCTACGAGCTTCTTCTATGGGCATTATTTCTCCTGTTTTTGTATTTTGCACTTCATTTGTATTTACGAGAACATAATCGGCTAGAAGTTCTACCATTTTAGTTGTAATAGTGTGTTCAGATGAAAAAGTTTCGGTTATCGTTGTTACGACACCGCTTATTTCTGTTATCTCTTTGTCAAGTTTAACTGCTACTAAGCCTTGCTCCAATGCTTTATCTAAAGGAATCTTCTTCTTAGTATTGGGATCTGTGAATGTACCTTCCTTAAGGTTTACAAGTCCTTGATTTAGTGCATCGTCTAAAGGAAGTGTTGATGACGACTGAGGGAACGGAACACCCATAATCAAATTGTTATCAATAGCTTCACCTATTGTCATTGATTCTCCGGTGAGTGGGTGTGTGAATTCTCCCGTTTGTGGATTGATGAGATTCCGTTTAAGAGCGACGGTCAAAGTCATACCTGCGGGAGGGATATCGTCGATTCCCTCAGCTGACGTATTTTCTGGTAGCAAGTTATAATTAACTGCTGTAATCAAGTCTATTGGTCCTGTATTAGTCTTAATAATATTTTTGTCACTATCGACGATATTTCTTTCGATAGCTTCGGCAAGCGTCATGCTTTTTCCTGGAGATAATGTTATACAAGACAAAGGATCAACGATATCGCAAATTATAGCTTCTTTTAATGTCAAATGAGTGCCTGTTTCTGGATGAATAATTTTTCCTGTATTCGGTTCATATAAACCTTGCTTCATAACTTCAGAAATAGCAAGGCTTCTAAATATGGGAATCAATACTTCATCTTGGCCTTCCACATCTAAGACTCCCCTGTTAATAGCTTCATCGATGTTCAATATTTCACCGTGTACGGGATCAACAATTTTTCCCTGGGTGTTATCAACCAGCCCACATTCTATAGCTTTTTCTAAAGTCATAGGAGATCCATCTTTGTTCTTATACAATTTGACAGATTCCAAAACTTTAGCTGTTTCTTTATTTATTAAACCTCTCTCTACCGCTTCCTCTGGAGATAGTACACGCTTTCTAAGTTTTTGTAAAACAAGTGGTTTTGTATCAGTAGGTATGTTTGAAACCTTTTTAGAAATATCTGTGGCAAATTTAGGTGTTTTATTAATACTTACTTTAGTCAAATCGATTATTTTCGTGTCTATTTCTTTTTCGCCAAGATTATTATCAGTAATGCTTTTACGATTGTCAGCCGAAAGACTGTTTTGTATAGATTCTACAGTTATAAAACCTTCTGAAACAGCAGCTCCTACAGACAAGGGTTTAAATGTAGTTTGGGAATATGATACACTAGTTGGTGATCTTATGGCCGATGCATTTACCTCAGGACTTGACGATCTTTCTTTAAGAGATTGATTGTATTTTTCAAAAGTAACTGGATCCACAAGTCCTTTGGTAAAAGCTTCTTCCATAGTCAGCTTTTCCCCTGTCTGTGGATCTACTACGGTTGTTTTCATAAACTTAGATATTGTAATTGTACTTCGGTTCGAGGTCGTTTGTTCGGAACTCGTACGTACAAGTGTGTCATTGTCAGGAGTCTTATCTCTGATGGAATCCTCATACTTTTTGTAAGTATCTGGATCAACTAAGCCTCTTTCATATGCCACTTCCATTGGTAGCTCTTCTCCGGTGTTTGGATCTACAACCATAGTACTTTTAACTAGCTGGATGATCTTAGTAGCCGCTACTAGTGGAGCACCTACAACAGCTACAAGACCCACTTTAGCCGCATCTGCTAAGCTTATTTTCTTGCCTGACTTATCAGTATATTCACCTGAATCCTCATTAATGATACCTTTGTCCAAAGCCTGTTTTAGAGGAATTAATTTGCCAGTTTTAGGATCTGTGACCTTAACCGCCGTAGGTGAAACTGCCCCCCGATCGACGGCCTCGATGATATTCTCCGAAACTCCTGATGTTGTTGATATTACTAAAGCTGTGGCTGGGTCAAAGATGACTCCAGGCTTGACTTGAACAGGTTCTAAGGCAGATTGTTCTTCAGAAATCCTCTTTTCAGCTGGCATGTCTTGAACTTCAGAGATTTCCATTTTGTCTGGCATACCAGCAATGGATGTAATTGTTATAACTTTATGCGTAGAAACAGTTGTTGATAGGTGCATGAAAATTATAAATTTACGTTCAATTGATTCTTTCATAGTCAATGTGTATGTTTGATATCTATAATGGCCTGTGTTATCTAGTATATGCAAATCTAAAGCTTTATTCAACATGACTTCTTTCTTGGTTTTCGGATCGACTACTTTAGCAGATTCTGGATTTATAACATTGAGATCTATCGCTTCTTTTAGATCTAGAACCCTATCGGTGCCTGGAATTATAAATAACCCTGTAGATGGATCAAAAAGATTTTGTTGGATCGCTTCCCTTAACGTCCAACCGCCATTTGGAAGTTCAATTGTGTTTTTCTTAATGGTCAGTGATGTTACCGAAGGTTCGCTTACAAACGATTTCGATGAGACAGTTTTAAACTCACGGGTTATATCTTCTCGAGGTCTTGTTGTCTCACGAACTACATAATCGGGGCTCTTGACCGTCTCAGGTCTGTTGTCATGTTGTAATTTACTTTCGGGACTAGGTGGAAGGTCTTTAATGAAAGATTTTTTAGTTATTTTGAGTTCTACTACCTGACCTGGTACTAATTCCCGTTTAGTGACGCGATCTGATATCCTTGCTACCCGAGGTTCGTCTTTTTCGACACCCAACAAGCCCTCATCTAAAGCCTGTTGTATTGGGAATACTGTTCCAGTCGTTGGATCAGTAAAAGTTTGGGTACTCTCATCGATAAGTCCCATACGTACTGCTTCGGCAAATGTAATAATAGTGTCTGATCGACGCGACGCGTTAGTATTTGTTACTGTGACGTATCTTTTAACGGTTTTTGTAACTGTTTGCAACGTAAGTGTAATATTTAAAAGGGAATTTAATAACGCAGCACCTTCTGGTGTAATCATATTGATTTCTACAGCTTTATTGAATGGAATGGACTTCCTAGTAGTCGGATCTAGTAAGTGGCCTGTTTTAGGGTCTAGAATATTTTTGAACACCGCATCTAACACAGACAGCTCTTTATCATTTTCAAAGATCCCTATCTTACGATTGAACATTTCTAGGACTTCGGGGCGAACAATAGAGACTTTAGTACAATCTTCTAAATATACAAAATCACCACTTTCAGCTTTGAGGAAGGTTTCCCCGTTAACGTACTTTATGTTACCTTTGCTTAAAGCTGTGTTAAAGGAAACAAATTCACCGGTTTTAGGGTCCCTAAAGCCATCAATGTCGAATATAGATCGCTGTGAGACTGATGTGATAAGACCGCGGTCTACTGCTTCTGGAATGGTACAAAGTTCTCCCGTTAAATTATCGCGGAACTTATTATCTGTAAGGATAATTCTAGCACCTAACGCTTCAGATAACGTAAGGAGCTGACCGGTTGTAGTGTCGGTTATACATTTTACACTATCACTGTCTAACACACCGGCGGATATTGCTTCCAAGATGTTCAGAGGTGTTCGACTAGTAGGGGATAATATTTTTCCGTCATTTGTCATCAAATTATTATCACATACGTCTTTTAAAGTCATAGGTTTACAAATATACCGTTTGTTTGCTGCATCTTTGAAAGTTAATTTTTCTTTTGTTACACTGTGCACATATTTAGAATGTTTCGTATTTATAATATTTTTATCTATCGCTTCTGTTAGTGTTATTTTAATATCATTTTTAGCATCGACGATTTCTCTAACGTTCGGGTTGATTAGTTCGTTTTTAATTGCGACATCTAATTGGAACCTATCACCGGAATTCCTGTCCAAAATCCAACCACTATTATCAACTAAATCTTGGCTTATCGCGTCAGATAAAGACAGGGCGCTTGATTTTATTTTGATAATCTCATTATAGATCAGATAGCCTCTTTGGTAAGCTTCGGCTATCGTTATGTATGTGCCGTTTGGTAATCGGTAGAGTCCTCTCTGTAAATCAACTTGTCCGCGGTTTAAGGCGTCCGAAATACTCATTCCTTGTGTTGTAGGTTTTTCTCCTTCTACAGTCACCTTGATTCTCTTCTCTGCTGGATCTGTGAGTCCTTGTTCTGCATCATATAGTTCCCGTTGGATGGCTTCTAGTAATGTTACTTCATTCCCATCTTCAGTCATTCCACATGGACCTGTTAGTCTCGCAGCAAGTTTTGGGTCGATAAGTCCTTCTTTCGCGGCTTGTTCTATTGTCATGGTTTGTCTCGTCTCTGGTGAAGAGAGTAGTCTTCCAGTTCGGACGTCTAATATTCTCATACTAATAGCTTGACCGACGGTCAAGATCTCTCGTGTTTCAGGGTGGACTATACCTCTGGATTCGATAATATTTGGACCTTCATACATTTTATGGACCCGCTTGAGATTCCTAACGTCAGGTCTGTCGTCGTCGCCTACGACCGTCTTTGTCGCATAGTTAGGCGAACTTAATTTGCCATTGGCCATCGATTTAATTGGTGCATGGCCATCAAGCTCTGTTGTATGTGACGTCCTGACGTATCTGCACGGATTGGTAGGAAAAGACAATTAGCATCGTTGAAAAGCAGCTCATACATTGTGGTATTTATAAAATTTTGGATTTACATTTACGCTCGGTGAGAATTAAAGGCCTCGAAGGGAAATTCCTGATAACAGTCTATAGTCTAGCCCTAGTGAATTAAAAAAGTTGCGATTTCGGAATTAGAAAATACAAACTCAAAAATTACGTCTCTTAAATAACTGTCCGCTTTAAAAACTTCTCAAATCGCACAAACATTATTTCACAAAATGCCAATTTCGCATTGGGTCCCTTTTATTCCCACCGTGCAATATCTTAACTAGTGTACTCACTTCTCAGAGGTAAAGTGTGTTGTGTAAGTGTGTTCGGTGGTCGCCAGGTCTTGCATGTTGAATTCCTGTCTGAAGGAGCGTGCTGAGCGCGGCGCCATCGCCTCCACAAGGCGCTGAAAAAGAAAAAATACAATTCATAATATGGTTTTGAAATATTTATTTTCAATTCTTACTAAGCACCACTTTAAACTCGGCCTCTCAATCGTCGGTACCGAGGTTCGAATCCCAATCAATAAACCACTGATTTTTTCTAAAATTATGTGAGTATTAGAAGTTGATTATCACTGCTTTACGGTGAAGGAAAACGTCGTGAGGAAAGTTAACACCTGAGAGTTCTTTAAAAAGTTCTCG
>DWTU01000518.1:0-16839 GCA_018251515.1 Cecropterus confusis
GACATAAATTAATTTCAAAAGAATAGTTTGCCGGCGTCATGGAAAACGTCACTCTGATCCTCTTGTTAAAAGATATTGAAAACATGGGGTTATACAGCGAAAGTTCTCTAGATTTTCATACAATAACTTTCATTCAGCTTAACATTGACGCTCTCTCTCTCTCTCTCTTCTCGGATTGATTGTCGTTTGACATATCCAGAGTAACTTATTACCAATAAATAACTAGCCGTGGATGACACTTTTATCTCATGTCCGGTCTATTACGACTAAATCGTTAAATGTCTTTTTTCTTTTTACTGTCTACTAACTGCCCAATTTGGTAATATGTGAAACTAATTTATTTGTCTTAAATAATAAAGCTTTATTTAGTTTACCTTTATATTGAAACGTAATAATCTGTTTGGACCTGCGTATTAAAATGGTCTTCCATGAGGCATCATTTAATTTTTTACAAGTAAAACATAATGTACCAGAATAGTTGCCAAATCGCTTATGAAAATTTGCTATATACACCTCACTAGACCGCCTTCGCTTGATGCTCCTTAAATTGGCCAACTTAAGTCACGAAACTATAACACAGCACATTGGCTTTTCTACCCCAAAATATTTAGTAGAAATTAAAAATTATTTATTGTTATTTATTGGTATAACAAGTTGTTGTATTAACATAAATTGTCTTTAGAACATTCTTATGTCTAATCGAATTTACCGCTCTTTTGTATCTTGCAAATAAGAACAATTTGCAAGATAAAGTTTATTAATAATGAAATTGTTCAACTGTTTGTTGTTGTTGTGTGTGTTCTCCCTCTTCAATCAGTACCTCAGTGATTATAATTCTTTACTGAAAAGTAAGCAATAGTTTTTGCTCCAAAATTTAATTTAACAAAATAATCCGCACATTTTTGGAAAACAAATTTTCTATGTAAAATAGTCGTACCATGTCTTAAGGAAAAAAAATATCAATAGTATACAAATGCGAAATGACAATGTAAATATAAAAACAAATGTTTGGGTCTGAATTCATATATTAGTTCTATAGTTCTAACATACACTAATTTACTCAACACTCCCGCTAATAGCGTAGACACATGCTTCAAGCGAACGTTTCACTGCCCTCAGGAAGTCACGGGCGAACGACTTACATATACTGCAACCACTACTCTGCGGCTATATCAGCTCCTGGCGGTCAATTGAACACGCATCGCGAGGTTAGCCGAGCCTGCGAGTTGTACGTAACCAAGTACTTAGTGTTAAGTGAAATCCTATTTGAAATACAGCACTGCGAAACACCTAATAAAATAGCAGAATTAGGTAATGCCCGGTCTTCTATAGTCTTCTTCTATAGTGCTTCCTTAGTTTAATTACCCAGTTTTTATTGTTGGTTTATTTAACATCCGCAAAGTTTTTAATTTGTGCTATTAAACGAATTTATTGTTCTTTCTTTTAGTTTTTTTTTCTGAGAATATTCAGTTTCTACTTCGTGTTTTGTAACGTTTATTAGATTTATTTAAATCCTTTATTTTTTATTTATTTCTTAATGGTGTTCATCAGTTATTACTCGTAAATAACGTGCATTACTAAGATATGTCGTGTTTCTCTCATATCACAGCCTTCAAACCAAAACATGCCCACGGTTAACACTGCCTTTATAGTGAAGATAGAAAGACATGACATCTTTTATATTCTTATTTCCCAAAGTGGTCCAGGTGGCAGACACCGATATCTAAGACTATTTAGACATGGCGATCTCTTTAATTGTCCTAAATTTAGATTTTGTCACTTTCGTGATTGTAACAACACCGCGACGCTAATATCCATAATTACATCAAGTTTTCGCACTTTTTACAGTTTTGGGAATATGGTAGAAAAATAGCTGCAGGGGGTCCACCGGAATCAGCAAAATTTTGAAACTGGTTTATAAGAAAGAAAAGTCTCGGCACCACTAGTTTTTATATTCAGCTGTCTACGATAGTTTAAACGTGCTCCTAAAGCAACGATTGTAATAAATTGTACAATATTAAAAATAAAATCAAAATGCTAACTCCGCAGTCTTGTTTCAGCCTTCATTTCTGTTACAGATGTTAATGAAAATCCGAATTAGGTTAAATTAAAAACATTCACATTATTCGCAGGTTCGCTCCAATTTTTAGCTCATTCGTATTCAGCTCACGTTTGTCAACGTGCAAATTGGTAAGAGTGACAGTAATTAGAGCAGTTAATCTAATTACAAGAAACTGAAGTAAATTACAAGTGTGACGCGATTCATTGACTGGAAGGTTGAGAACATTTCTAGCGCTGTACAAAGTTATATACGAAATAAATTAATTAAGTGTTGATGACAGAGACATACCTAATTATTTGAATATACTAGGTTATTCCTGTAGCTTCGCTTGCTTCGGTTACGTCTATCACAACATTCTTACAACTCATTACGAGTTGTAAGAATGTATGTTTGTTTGTTATTCTTTCACGTAAAAACAACTGATTGGACGTGAATGATATATGGCACACAGTTTATGGTCTGGATTGACACATATTTTACCGTGGTACATGACCAAAGCGGACAAAGAAGAGTTTATTTTGAACGTATTCGTGCTCTTTCTTAATGTATTTTGAATTTTAATATACTCATCATACATTAATTTTATGCAAATATTTTGATCCAGTTTCATGTTAAAACTAAATCATGCCAAAAACTCATTTTTTGTGATCTCCAAATAAAATGAATGTCTTCCAAAAAGGGTAGTTCGCTCGAATGGCAATAATGATTTATTAAAATCTTTATAAAGACGAATGTATCGGAATTTTCATACATCCTTATGGGCATTATGTTTTTAATTAATTACACAAATTATTATATGAACATTCTAGCCCCAAATATTGGTGTATCGAGGAAAGAATTTCTATATTATCATCCGATTAATTTTCATAAAAAGACAACCTCCGTTCTTACATATGTGACCTAATAGATTTTGTACTGAATAACGTATTCCAAATATGTGTCGAAAATTTCAAATATTTCATATATATTAATATGAAGCAATTTTTTTTATCTGATTAAAATAGCAAACGAGAATGTAGTCCGCCAGTGGCGGTACCTACCCGGTCGAACTACATTGGTTCTACCACCTAGCAAATTTTAGTTTAGAGTTTTTGGGATGTAATGTATTTTTTTGTTTTTTTTGTATTATGGATATGGCACAAACGATCGCTTAGTGATTGTAAATTATGTCCACTGCAACCCAGGGACATCTGTTATTAATCTTGAAAAAGATTGATAACAGATGTCCCTGGTGATCAGTGCTACCTGAGGTAGACTGGCCATACAAGTTTACCTATTCCTGAGGACTACGTTGACACTAATCGTAGTACGCAGTGACCTTTACCACAAACCCTTGGTTTCAAAATAAAACACACTAACACTTAGCACTGCTTTTATTATAAAAAAAAACGCTTTCTACGCTCATAGCCCCACAGTAGGATTTTCTCCTGTGTCGTGGATACCATGGACACACAAAGACAAATGCACAAACTCCCAGACACAGAACAGAAATCTAAATTCATCATTCAGATGTCTGTCTGGCCGGGGATCGAACCCGGAACCCATTGCGTGTCAGACCGTTATGGTGACCGCTCCACCGCGCGGATCGTAAATCATAGAAATATGTGTAGCGGTGGTGCTTCCAGACGCGAAGAAAAATGGTATTACAAACTTAAAAGCAAATAAAATATAAGCAATGATAGTCTACTTGAAAGATGAGGGCGTAAAGTTGAAAACCGAGGTTCCTAGTTGAATTAGATCTTAGGCGGATTGCTACCATAACGTTGTGATTATCAGGAAAAAGATTCTCTGTAATTATGTAAAGACTGAAGTTTCATATATCAATCTTTTTAACGATCAATAACATAAGATATACTTAACATCTGATTACTATTATGTTTGAATAAACTTTTGTGTTCCGTACAGTAACATTGTTAAAAATTTTAAACCAAAAAAAACTAACTGCTTATAAATACTTTTTTAGTTTTGTATTATGATACAGTTAATTAAATGCTTTTTATGGTTTTCATTAATATAGTTATATAAAAGTATTATAACATACGTATTTTTACAATGGTATATTTAATAGCTTTCATTTGATATTAATTTTGTCATCATAGTCCAAAACATCCTCTTACCCCTCCTTTTTTACCCCTATTTACAGGCGCCATGTTATATATATAGCCTATTCGTTTCTAATGATATGTCATGTGTCACAATCCGATTGGGCTAGAGAATTTGCTGGATAAACATTACCCTCCTTCTGACGTAGTTGGGTAAATATACTTATAAATCCCTTTTAAGACTATATCTATCCGTTAACTGAACCAATGCTACAACACAAAACAATAATAACTCCAATTAGGTTCATTTAAAATCTGTTATTTATTAATTGTTCCATCAAACCCCTTTGAGGCATTAAATTGATTTTACTTTGAATTGCAAACTTCAATGTTTTGAATTTTCCTTAAAAGTTATTTCGTTTCGTACGCTGTTTCCATTGATTTGAGCTTGGACTGTTATTTCCGCATCTTGTTTGTGAGGAAGTCCTCGTGTGTTTTTCTCGTTTCGATGTTCTTTATATTTTTTCTGAAGTTTTCCTTTGCTTGTTGAGGAACAGTAAAAAACCATTCAGGATGTCCTTTTAAGTTCAATGTGTTTTATGTGACTTTTTTCGTGTCTAAACAATCCTATTTGAAATGGAATTTAGTTCCATGTTAGCTGCACCCCGTGGTTCCAGCCGCGTTTAAAATCTATATATGTATAAATTACTTGTCACGTTGTTTGTCTACTATGGACTCCTAAACTACTGAACCGATTTCGATCAAATTTGCACACCATACGCAGTTTGATCCAACTTGAAAGGTAGGATAGCTTATCTTAATATATATAAATTACGTGTCACATTGTTTATCCGCTATGAACTCCTAAAATACTAGGTATATAGTATAGGTATGTAACCGTGACCATGTCGTAATCTGTTGGATCGTTAACTGTTAGCTGCCTTTAAGACTCCGTTGACCGTCTGTTCGTCCGTCCATCTGTCTGTCACCAAGCTGTATTTCATGAACCGTGATAGGTAGACAATTGTTTTTTTTTACAACAATTGTTTTTCAGAACAAGAGGAGGCATTGATTACAAAACGAGTATTTTTCCCACAGTCAGATAATTATTATATGCTGATTTACATCTGGTTGGTTATGCAGAAAAATAATACATTTTGCTGCCAGATAATAACACTACATCAAAATATTGTACACAAAGAAGTATTGAACAATTGAAATAATCAAAATTACTTTAATATTCACTTGAAAGGTAACAAACAAAGGTAGTTACACCAAGATTTTACATAATAGAGCATACATGTTTCGCCAAATTGGTATGCAAATTGATACATACATGTACATATGTATCACTTTGCATGCAATACGCGGTAAAAATATAACCCTCCGTTTAGCAGAACCTTAACATTTAGTACTAAGAACTACATGATTTTTTTTAATGCCCAACGAAGTGAGCACGGGTCTGCTAGTCTCTATTTAAAATACATACTCGTAGGTTGTCGACTTTACTGAGTGGCAAGTAAAGAAGATCCTTCATTTGAGCGCGTATCCATACTGATCATGCCATTTAGGTAAATGGTTATAGAAATGGATAATATCCGAATTTTTTTCGAACATTTTTATTCTTCTCATAATTTATACTTAGACTTAAAATTTGATAAATTTTAAGTTAAGAAGTTCACCCTCGTTAAGGAGGAGACTGCATAATCATAACGTTCCCAGACTTAACATTTTAAGACTTGATTTGCAACAAAAACTTGATCATATAAAGTTTGGACGGATTTTCTAGTCAATAAAAAAATGATCAATAAAATAAAGGGTCTAACTTAGTAATGCGCTTGTTGAAATTGTGCTACAACGTTGTAGCACAATTTCAACAAGCAAATGTTATATTTTTTATCTATACATATAATAAAACTGTAGAAGAGTTCAATTCTGTACATTGAATAAAAACTAAATAAAAATAACCCTAGGGAACTTCATACAAGTAAAAGAAGCCAAAAAAAAAACATTTTGAATTTCCTGTCTGTCTGTTATGCGGCTTTAACTCAAAAAGTACTGGACAGATTTTGATGAAACTTTTTTGTTATAAAGGTATTGATCCTTGGCTAGGGTATAATTTATTTTGAATTTTTTTAACTATCTGTCTGTTGTCTGGCTTTCATCTAAAACTACTTGACAGACGCAAGCGTTGTGTTTGTCGATGTCTTCAGGCTATATATTAATTGAAATATCGGCTATAGAGTTTAAAGCCAGCGCCATCTATTGACTACCTGTAAAAGTAGAATATGACATATCTATAAAAATTGGAGAATGTATAACTTGGTAGTTACAACTTGGGTATAGCAATCACGCATTACTGTTTCAAAATATGTTTTTTTTTTTTAAGTTTTTTTGTGAATCTACGGCTTTATTGTTTTAAGAAAACACAAAAATGTCAAACAAAATAGTAATTTTTCTTTTTCTTCCTAATCTTCTATAAATCTAAAAGCGAAAGCAGGCTCACTTATTCACGTATTGAC
Source organism: Cecropterus confusis (assembly GCA_018251515.1). Classification (NCBI taxonomy): domain Eukaryota; kingdom Metazoa; phylum Arthropoda; class Insecta; order Lepidoptera; family Hesperiidae; genus Cecropterus; species Cecropterus confusis. The sequence continues at coordinate 6,627 of DWTU01000518.1, forward strand.
TAACGTATAAACATCGCACAGGCTAAACCGCTGAAGATAAAAGTTTAACATTGGATTCATGTTATGCCGTAGACAACAGCTAAATACGGATTTTCTGAAATTCCACCCTTCAGAGGGTTAATTAGGGATGAAAGTTGGTTTGAAAAGCTTTGTGGTTTGATAAAATGAATCATTCATTTCACCTTTTTCAATAATCAACCCCTAAGTTGATGAAATAAGGGTTGCAATTTTGTTTGAAAGTCCATCAACTTTTATGCAAGCTAATGAATCTTAGTATTTGCCTTTGTGGTTTGATATAATGGAAAATATATTTCACCACTTAAAATAAGGAATTAAGGAATTTATTGAATTAAACTTTAAAAATCCGCTGAATTTGTTACAAGTTTTTTTGCTCAAAACAATTATATGTTTATTTAACTTTTTCCTGGACAACCAACTCTTAACTTGTTTTGAAAATTAGATATAATATTATATAAGTAAAGCGGTCAACACTTTATTGTCCTACTGCTGAGCACGGGTCTTATCTCAGAATGATATAGTTTTAAACCATATTTCAGCGAACTGGCCAAGACAGACACTGATCACTTTACGAGAGACACTGATCACTTTAGAGATTTCTTGAAGTGATGTCATTGCAAAACTGGCTAAACGCTACGAGATAGATCAAAATAATGTACTACAGTATTTTGTCGTATATTTTAGTCCTCATATTTTAGTTATCGAACTTTGACTCATTATTTAATCCGGAGGCGCTACAAAGTTCACCGGGTCTGCTAGTATTAAATAAATAGTAAATAAATGATAATCAATTTCATAATCTTCAAAATCAGAGATACCTACGTGTCTGGATTAATAAACTCGGACCTTCCGATTGAGAGGGCGGGTCTCAATCTTTGTGCTGTCATTGCTCATGCTATCTATCCTCATATGATTTTCTTTATGGGCGAGACTGCGACTATGAAACAATTTAAGGAAACTTCACCATAAACGAGTTAAAAAAAAGTTTCAAGGTATTAAATCGCAGACAGAATCTGCGGAGCGGGAGAAGAAAATAACAACTAATCTTTCTATCCGCAGTCGAAGAGTGGGGCGTCGAAGGAAAGTAAATTCTCCTCCTTCTCCTTTTCTGTAGACCATGTCCACTTCCAATTACTACGAACAAAGGCGGTGGGTACAGGGGCTGTCACTGACGTGTTTTTATAGGCCTGGAAAACGCATATATCCACACACGCATACATCAAGGTGTTGATATTTGGAGTTTTGAAGTAGTGTAAAATTTTAGATTTAGGGTTTTGGATCCAAATAATAAAAAATATTTTTTCGGAAAAGTTTCCTTGGATGTAAAATATGTGTTGAAATTTACGATGGACAGCAACGTCTTGCTGTGTAGAACTATCTGCGCTCACCAACACTCATGCTGGGCGTGGTGACTAATAACAATACCTCATTAGAGGAGGCCTATGTCTGCTGCTGAGTCCTAGCAATGGATATAAAAGTCTCCTGGATGGATGTATTACATTATAGTCTACGCGAACAAAGTTGCGGGTACTGCTAGTATTAAAATGAAGTTGTAACCCGATAAAATTCGATGGCTCATCAATAGGTATTGTTTTTGACTTTTTAAATGTTTTTCGCTGTTTCTTTTTTTGCTGTAGATATGGATGTTTTTAATTTTTATACTAAGTATGTTCCTTTTATTTATTTAGAGACGGTTATGCATTTAGGAGCTGACATAGCAGGGCAACCCAATAATTATAAAACAGATATTAGTTCTGCTCTATTGTTTACTTGTTATATAGTTCAGCCGAGAATAATTTAAACTATGGTAAATTGTTACTTAAAAAACTCAAAATTTATAGTAACAAAAATTACCGATTTAATTAAAGTAATCAGTCTTATTTTTAATAAAACAAAAATTTCGTATTTTATTAAAATTTTCAAAATTCCTCGAGAGACTCGAGAAATCCTGTTCGAGAATTCTCGTGCCTCGAGAATTAAAAAGAAATTAGAAACCCTGTATGTATCCCAGTGTTTCACTAACATCACTACTTGAGATTCTACGTGATTTCAAAAATAATAATTAAAGATCCTAGGAATAAATGTAAGCAAACATTATTTTTGTTATAGATTACCATAAAAAATATATGTATACAGTAAAAGCTTCTTATTCGCAAGGGTTATGTTCCGCCTATATGGCGCGAATACTAAAATCATGAATCACCAGTAGTACTCAAAGAATGCTGACGCGCTACCAGGAGGCACCGAATCTGTTTACTTCTACTCACTACATCCGCGAAAGAAGTAGTTTTTATCCGCGAATGCAAGAAAATAGTAACAATTTTTTTACCCGCTAATACTGAAAACGCGTTTGTGGAAACCGTTAATATGGAACTTTGATGTACCTTACAAGCAATTTTCTGTAATAATCTAATTTCGTAAGAGAGATTAAAGGTTGTTTTTATTAAATTAAAGTAATAAATAGAATAAAGAGATAGTTAATAGAAGAAAGTTAAGATTTCTCGTTTTTGGCTTAACATTTTATTCTGAGACGACGATTTTTTCGGTCGTCTAATATTCTGAGATGATTTTTTTTAGCTCGTCAAATTAGATGTACCGTACTGTAGTTTCACGATAATTATGGTCCAAATGATCCAAAGTACGATAATTTCGGGCTGTCGTACGATAATTGCCTGGCTATAGGTTGGGAACACTGGCAGCCCATCTTATGGTAAGCGATCACAGCCCTCATGTATACCTGTAGAACTGCACCTGCACCATATGCAAGTTCCAGTATTCTCACCATACAAGATCTCCGCCTTAGGAACAGATGATCATATCATTTTTAAGTCAGCCGGTATCCACAATCTTCCGCCGAAAGCCAAGAACTGCTTGACCTCAGGAATATTTGTGGCGGTACCCACCCTGTCAATCTGTGCTAACCAACCAGGTTACCAAAGTGTAAGGTATTTGCTTTAATTTTTCATTATCCATATTTAGTAGAAATCGTAGAATGAAATAATCAGGTTAAAGAAAGTTTTAAAATTAATCTTTTAGGGATTTCGGTAAAATTGATTTAGTTGTTTTCCCCCTTAGTATTTAATAAATAAGATTTATAGGTAAGTCTGCAGGTGTGAATATTTCTTTTTAAATTTTTAATATAAATCATATGTAATATATATCTGTTACGCTTGTAACTTTGTGTAGGTACAGTTCAATACAGCTCAAGTACATAAATAAATCATTACAATTGTTCAGACAATTTAAGATCGTCACTCGTGAAGGAAGCAGCTACTTGAACTAATTTGACAATATTACTAAATTTATATTGAAAACATAAAACCGTTTGGCTCAGACACTGGGTATTTTACATTCCCACATTTTTTTTAAATCATTATAACTTCACGAACTCGAAGGCAGACCGCTTATTGGCCTGTAGCTTAAACAACTAGTAGCTTTAGCGATGAAATTATATCAAAACTGCTGTAAGTACGTAAATAAAAGTGCAAAGTGCTAAAACAATCTATTATTGACAGAATTTTGGAATAAAATCGAACATATACCTTTCGTCAGTCACTCTAGCAAGAAGTTGGGAGATATGATAATCGGATAGAATACCTACCTTAAATTTATTAATAAATACATTTAAATATATTTGTCTACCAAAATTTTCCACATTCAAACTGTGCCTAAATAGTAAGCTATTAAATGTTCTGATCTACTGAAGTAGTCTGCAGACTATGATTCATGTGTATAGTAAATTTCCATTAATTATGATAATACGTCAGGAAAATTAACATATTTAGAACATTAAACCAATTTTGGCTTAAGACTAACTTATATTGGAATCTAAACAATACTTTAAAGTGACCTCAAAAACTTGTTAAAGTAACCTAATCTAGTATCTTATCAAAAACAAATGGGTGCATTTCACGGCGATTTTATTTTTTTACTCTGTACCTACATATGAACAAAAATCAAAATATTTGTAGACCGTTGTTTATGGTTTTATTAAAACTTGAAGCTCTTGACATTAACTTTTCTTGATCTAATTTAAGAAACTATACTAATCTGAGAATCCATGGGAATAAGCAGGTGCGAGTGCCCGCGCCAGCATTCTACCGTTTTGGAGTCATTCCAAATTTTCAGCAATGGTATTTTCGGATATTAGTAACCCTGACGTCCTTCTACAAGTCTATAGTACTTTACACCCGTGACATGTTCAATTACAATATTATTTATTGATTTCTTGCGAATATCCATGCTTATGGGATAATCAAATGGAGCACTTCCAGCTTGTACTTCCAATGAATTGCTGCAATTTACGTTATATTCGACTGCTATTGGTTTAGGTGTGGTATAGACACTGCATCTCTCAAATTCAGTTCAGTTGGTTGATTTAACGTGCTAAATTAAGTTCAAGAGTGAGTGTCGTATTATTATTATCGTTCATAGCAATGCTGTTTTCAATCTCGTTGTTCCTGGTTTTGAAGTCTAATCTCCAAAACCATACATAGTGTGAGTGATGTAATCTCCAAAACCATACAAGTATCACTTGGCAAGTACAACACAGCTGATGATTACCGTTTAATTGTTTATATTCTAGCCGACACATGCTTCTTTTGATTTATATGCCAAAACGTGCATATACGAGGCACAGTAACCGAAAGTTTTATGACCTCTCGTATATTTTCTTAAACTGGTGTTAAATAATATCATGTTGTATTTTAAGATTGGATAACCTTGGAGATCAAGTGATTTAAAACATATGGATAGTGAAATTATCAGTCAAAGAAAAATATCTCATGTGCACCTACTGTGAAAACCAAATGTGATGAAACTAATTGATCGGAACCAATGTTTAGTATAAAACTCAATTATTAATTTTGCCAAGAATCACATTCGTTTGTATATTATAAATTAAATATATGTAATACAGTTGTGTCAACAATTTTCGAACATCAAGGATATCTTATATGAATTATTTCTCTTTTCGGAATTTAAAGTATTTTTGATAAAATTATTATATTAAATGTATTACATATTTTGTATGATTAGCTTCAGTTAATAGTGAGTATTATAGCGGTCAACGATCGGTCAAAGAATATATGTCTGCCAAGGTTTTTCGTAATGTTTTTTGTTGTGTTCGATACATACACGTGAGCTCATTTGAGTCGTCACTCCAGTAGATACTTCTGCCCGGTAATATGATTATAATGATTTTATTATACATTATTAATATATTATATTGTTATGAAAATATAAAGACGTGGATAACATTTTAATTAGATACTAAAACTGGTAAATTTCAATATCACGAAAATATTAATTATTCAAAAAAGCCTCTTTTGTGAAGTGGCCCATCAAATCATTTGTGGTACCTATTTCAATTAACAATTTACACTGTTTTGATTGATTCGATACATGGACTCTTATAGATATACTTAAAGATAATCTGGTCACAATTAAAACCTATAAAAACAAGCAGGGTATAAAATGGAGTCACAGTTAGGTAACTATTTTCACTAAAAAACATTTCAATTGACTTCAGTACACTTTACCACTTACCGCTTACAGTTTAAAGTAAGTCGAGTTAAGTGTACTTGTTCTACTTTATGTATACATGTATTTATTATAGACTTATCAAGTGCACCAATGACCAAAAGGCTGGCGCTTACCTCGGCCAGAGGATTAGCATAGTGATCCAACGAGGCAATGTCGCCAGCATTTCGGGGACGCTTCCCAGGGTCAGCAATTTGGATGAAGCCTACTATATTTAACGTTTATGTATATAATTTCTATTATATTACGTACGTATTACAAAATACTCAGATAAAGATATTTTATTGACACAAAATAAAAAAGACGGATGGTAGATGGTATTAAATCCATGACGCTATTTATGTCTCGGCTAAACATAAAAATGCAATTGCAAGGAAACGTACCGAGGGCAGAAGTCAATTGGTTCTCATGATGAACATCAGTTCAATAAATAGAGTCTTTGTTGTACCGCGATTCGCTCTCAATGCATGCACTGAAATTAATATCTTCAACTCTGATTGCAGTTGCCATATTATTTTAGCTACTTATCACTGTAATAACAGGTGGGACATTATTATGGCTACCAACTTACGGTATAGTCTACCCTCGAGAACTTTACACATTTAGGCATGTATATTAGTTTCTTCACGATGATTTTGAGATATTTACATTGTACGTTTATGAGCCATTAAAAGCGACGCAGTTTACTCCTATGAATTTTAATGATGTTTGTTTTTTGGTTTATGTATAACTAGCAGTCAAGGCCATAAGCATTCTAAGTTCAAATTATAAATTATTACTTTTTCTTGAGTAAATGGGTTTATTTCGAAACGAATAGCAAATAAACTCAAACAATGATACAAATATAAATGATTTTCAACTATTTTACGAAAGGGATAATCTGGGGACTTATTAGTTTGTCATCCTTATGACTTTTTCATGTTAGGTAATCGTTCTTTTTCCTATTAGACTGAAGTAGCAATGAGCATGCAGTTCATCTGGTGGAAGTGGTTACTGACGCTCATGTACATCTGTAAGCAAACTCACTTAGAACATAGATAGAACTCCTATCTGAAGTCGATCACAGATGCGTTGCTACTCCCGAGAACTAAGATAGTCGCCTCCATAAGTGAGCCAGCAACCACACCCTTGCTACTAACGGAACAGTGTGGTCAAGTAAATACGTGCCACCACTACCTATGAGGTACCACCACCCACCGCTCGGACTACACTGATTCTACCGTTTGGAAATTTTAGGTAATTGTACCTACATAAGATAAATATTAATATATATCGTATACATGTACATAAGTTTACCTACATTACAAAGGTAGGTGCAATAAAAGAAATGTACTCCAAAAATTTAAGAAGAGTAGATATAGCTCTTCTTGAATTTTTTTCACACGTGATGAACACGTGGCACCCTCTCAATTTAATCGTTTATAAGTTACAATAAAGCAGATAACCTCGCAATAGAGCTACTTTTTAACATGATTTTATTAGCTTCAGTCGTATCTATGTATCAATGTATATATTCATGTTTGTAACGGAATCTTTGAACGTAATTTTTACTCACTTTGAATCGTCGGATTGAGTTGTAACTTTGCATGTTTATCTAGGATCGATGACAATACAATATTCTATATATATCTCCCTATATATCGCACCCCAATAAGGGTTAAATAGGGTATAAATGTTTGTATGTAAGCCGCAATTTTAATGCAAGCTCAATGAAACTTAGTATTTAACATGGTGATTTGATATAGTAGAATATCTTTTTCACCAATTTTGGAAAATGAACCCCTAAGAAGGCTAGCCCCTAAGGGATATTTTTTTTAGAAGTCGCCATGACATGAATGGGCACCATTGACATTGACCTGTGCGACGTATGCCTAAATTTACTTAAGCAGATACTTCGGAATAAAAACTAATGAAATTATTTTATATATTATTCACAGAAAGGAATACATAAAAATCCGTTAATGCTCTGTATGTCTGTCTGTATTCCTACCTTATAACTGTGTTATTTTATGAACGGCGGACAAAGTAAAGGTCCCTACCTAATTAGATACTTGGCTCCAACCTCTCACTATTTTGCACATACCATCTACCTGGCTTAGGTATAGCAGCAGTGTTCATATTGTTATTTTCTGATGCAGCATGTATTAATAATAGTACTAGTAATCTATTATCTCTCTAATTCTCCTAAAATGATATATCCTTAAACATAGTTTAGAGGTAATTGCGTTTTTTTCCCCTCAGTTTGTATCGAAGATATAGGAAATTTTGACAGGGATCATCGTAGCGTGTCACACCCATTTATTACATTGATGTCCATAATTGAATCTTCAGTGACTGGATGCAGTGACCCCAATTTTCCGTTCGCAGCCGTAACAATCAGCATCCTGCATCCACTGAATCTCAATTACACCACGCCGCATTGTTTCTGATACAGGATCAGCCGAGCACTGATTACATCGAAGTTATGTCGTCGTAATAAGCCTTGTCATCGAGCCACACATCCGATGATCCGATATGAGCAATTGAGTTGAGTTCCAACGGGCCACACTAGTTAGTGATAAGGTATTACCATCACCCATGTCCATCTGTTATCAGCCTGAGTGCTTCCTGATACCTCTCAGTGCTAGCTGCAGTGCACTCAATTAGAGATAACTAAGTTTAACGACGAAAAGACGACTAAGTTAAGATGCCTTATCACTCCTTTCAAGCTAAAAACAACGTTTAACAATATTGTTGTATGACAGAAATTGATGTGGTAGCTTGTGGATCCTTCGCAGATACGCTACAAAGGACTACAACCTTTTCAAACCTATTCACTAGTTCTAATAGACACGATTTCTGCTTATGTACTTAATAAATGAAATTACATAGGGATCATTCCAATCTAAACGTCTAATTGGATTTATAGATAATGAACTGACTACCTAGGGACGTCAAAGCTATTTTAGTATTATTCCGAGCGGTGCAATCCCAAGGATAAGCAAACCCGAAGCTTGAGAATAGTGTGTTATAAGTGGAAATAGCAATGACCGTTGATTCATACGGATCGCCTGAGTAAATAGATCATGTAACTATAACGAGGCGGCGCTAAGTTTTGTCCACTTGTTTATGTAACTCAAACCAGTAAGATTAGGAATTTTTTTATATTATTTTGTAATCTCATACTTAGATACCTACATAGATATATGTTTGAGGTGTCATAACAGACGCCAAATCTATTGCAAGAAAAAAGCAGCACATAGAAAACGTAGCATATTAAATTCATAATAATTATCGTTACCCAAATAATTAATATAGACAGCGTGAATGTTCACAATTTTAGTCAACTTTGTTGACTATATTAGATAACTGAACTACGGCTTATAAAACAAAAATCGTTTCTTTAGACAAGTACAAGAAACAGTACATAGGTAGGTGTCCTCGTACATATATCACATGAGGTTAATGTCCTACCGATGTAGAGATGGAAAAGCAATGGTCTAGATTTGTAAGTTGTGAATTCGCTTTAAGCTCGTGGCTTAGTAGCTAGTACTTACCAACTGTTCAGTTGGCCGCCCGCTTCATTATCATAATCTGACACTTCCAGTCGTTCAACGGACGAAGCCAGCGGGATACTAAGACACCGTGTCAAGGAATCGTCTGTATTATAAATACCAAACCTTGTATTTACAAGATATTATTATTATTATATATTTACAATTAGCAAGAAATGTATCTAATCTGACATAGACATTAGTAACGATAGTACAGTAGAATAGCATCTAAAATTTAATGTAAATGAAAGTAATATTTATAATAATACTAGTGCAAATGTTGTCTTAAAGAATGATCGCGACAATTATTTCTTTCAATCTGAAAACAAACACCATAGGTAGTTACAAAAAAGAATTCATTGAAATCAGATAAGAAGTTTCCTAAACCGGTGCAGACAAACAGAATGACAATATTGAAAATATCGGACATCGCTATGTATCTTTTTAGGTCTCATATCAGAGAAAACCACATCTATCATATTAATAAAACAACAATCTCGTAAATAATACATTTTGACTCTTTTCCATGATAGACGGTTACTAAGTTTTTAGATTTAATTTACGGCGTATGGCATAGATAGGTTTTCTATCATTATTTTTCTATTTTTTTGTTCTTGAGGGAGGGAAACCTTCAAAAAGTACCCGACGCCGTGGGAGCGACGCCAGGTTAGGCGGGATTTTTACCACAATAAAACTCCACGATGGCCGTCCTCGGGGCTGCGAAAAGGACTCCGGGATCTCCAAAGGAACACAACCTCTGAGCGCATTGCCCCATCGGACTCCACTTAGACTGGTGGAGCCCGAAGACTGGTCTGGTCGTTGCGACGGTATGCGACCACATATACCACTGCCCTTCCCGAGGTCACCTGGCTGGACGGTTAGAGCTCCCATTCTTGCCGCCCGCAACCCGGAAGCCCCCTTTTAGTCGCCTCTTATACAGGCAGAGGATACGTAGCCCTATTCTGATCCCGGAACTACACTGTACTATCTAGTACCATTATAATTCATAACACATCAAACAATATGATACTCGAAAATGTTTTCGAAAGAAAATTAAAGAAACATGCGCATTCTGACACTCTTGACACTTGCTAACATATTAAAAACACTCAGGAATTAGC
>DWTU01000519.1:0-16833 GCA_018251515.1 Cecropterus confusis
GGCAGCAACCACCTACGATCAGGTGGACTGCATGCTCGTTTGCTATTTCAGTCTGATAAAAAAAACAAACACCCAGACCCAGAACAGCAAATCTAAACTCATCATTCAGATGTCTGTCTGGCCGGGGATCGAACCCGGGACCCACCGCGTGTCAGACTGGTATGGTGACTGCTCCACCACGTGGGTTGTCACAACTTTTACGAGATATAAATAAAAATGTTACCATTTTCGATATCTATTTTTAATGAAACGAGTCATAATTGTATTATCTTTTACTGATTGTTTTACACAAAGGTCTTTGTTACCATACATACATAAAAATGTGTTGCGGATCAATTTTCGAAAATACTTGAGTGATCAGAATTTTCGGAATTTCTGTTCAAAATTAAATTTTTCTCGTCTAGTTATTTTTCTTTGCACGTCTTGCTTGCTTTGTATTCTTACTTTACATATTTGTGACCGCTCCATGACGTCGGTGGAGTGGTCACCATACCGGTATATGGTGTCCCAGTGCGAACTCTCCCAGTGAGTCGGCAGTGGGTCCCGGGTGCGATCCCTGGCCAGATAGACATCTCAATGATGAGTTTAGATTTCTGTTCTCGGTCTGGGTGTTTGTCTTTGTGTGTCCATGGCACCCACGACACAGGAGAAAATCCTACTGTGGAGCTATGAGTGTAAAAAGCGTTTTTTTTTACACCACCCTTCGCCCGCCGCGGAGCTATTAAGACGTTCGTTATATGTGTCCTCACACAAAAATCGTAAAAGTGTTATATACCCTGACCTAGTGCAAAAAAATTACATAGACTTAACTTATTAGATTTAGTTAACTCGTGTGTATGTTCGTTTTGGCACAATAAACTATTTTATTATTATTATTATTATTATTTATAAATAACGAGCTCCTTCCCGCGGCTTCGCCCACTTGGGTCACTTATGACGGTAACAAATATTGTGTGTCAATCCAAGCCATAAAACTATTTGGGTGTAAGACTTACAAACACACATACCTCCCAACTTTCGCATTAATAATATTTATTAGTAAGTAGTTAGATGTAGACACTGTTATTCGTTAATCATTAATTTCTTGGGCTTTATGTACTTAATGTTTGTCTGACCGTCCACTGCTAGGTATAGTCTTTGCCTAGAATATGTTTGATTTTCAAATTTCACGTCGATATATTTTATACAGTAGAAAATGCGACTTTTTGTTTCAACGAAACGTATTCGTACCTATAATGAAAATGACAGGATAACCACAAAAATTTCAAATAACCAGTCTTCAGCGAAAACACGAGGCGCAAAAAATTTAATTCGCACAAAACACTTAGCAACAAGCTATACATTTCATAACCATACATGCACCACATATATACCATAGCCATAACCGTGGTGCAACGAAGGACGAGGCCCGCGACCTCGACCCTGCAGTGACCTCGGCGCGTGCGCATTGCGAGATCGTAAAATGGCTGCTCTGGAGTCGTATGCCATGTATCGGACTTAGCTTAACAAGAAAACAGATTAAAAAGTAAAGTCTGATTCTAATTAAGAAAGTTGATCGACAAGTACTATTGTCATTTATTTTTCTGAAAGGGACAAGTATATGTTATACAAGAACCTTTGAAAGGTACAAGTACATTACAGTACTGATGGACAATTGGATTATCTATTTAGGAGTTCCAATGTAAGAACAAGCCATTTTATATAACGATTAAAAAGCGTGTTAAAAAGGAAACCTACTATCTTGGGCGGATGTTTTTTGGGCAGTTGTTATAAGAAGAATATTTTAATTTATAATAATTGTAAGTACCCTTAGAACTTTGGAATTTGCATTAATTCTTTAAGGAACACCTTAAACGTAGAGTAGGCTCCTAACTCTACATGAAACTACAAAGTTTGTTTAAAGGAATTTTCTTATATTCGATGTATAAAGAGCCGAGAATGGTTTATACTAAGGGTGTGTCTGTTAAAAGTGCATGGTTTTCAAAAAAGGTTTCTGAAAAAAAAATTGCTTACCGTTTTTTAAAGTAAATATTTTGAAAATATAAACTAGTATTGTATGATTTTGAAAAGAACTGAAACGTGTACCGAAGTGTTTATTGTGAAGTGCTGAGTCGCATCAATACCGTTTTATATTTTAAAGTAAAAATTAAAATATTTCTTTATATGTAGGATGTTAGATCATCAATATCTTTGCTTAATTACGTTTGAAATAGTCGTAGGTATATAAAATATTCTAATAATGACGTTTGCACGTTCTCTTTTGCTGATTTTTAAATATCCGGTTATATTCCTGTTGGCCACTGGTGTGATCTATAAGAGCTGAGGCCATGATCCACCTTGTTGGATAAGTTTTTTTTTATATTTTATAAAATTTTAACTAACTTATTTTCTCCTTGTTAAGGGCTGTTTTATATAAATTGGCAAGAGATAATTACACGAGGCGACTAGCACGGGATCTGTGGTCGACCTCTGGTCCTAGGACCTAGGACCTAATCCTTTTCGGAGTTGATTACAAGTATCTATGGGCGGCAGTGGCCACTTAATATTAGGTGGACTGTATGCGCGATTGCTAAATGTTTTAAAATTATGTTGTCATATTTTTCATGTATATATGACTAACCGCGCCACGTTTCAAATACAAATACAAAACACACTTAGAAAATATGAATTACATCATGTAAAGTAGCCTGACCAGGGTTCGTCAAAAAGCCAGATCCAGCGAAGGACAGATCTACACCATACGCATTCGTAACTCTACTTTTTCTGCATCCAAGCAAGTTATTTCTGAAAACCCATTTTGTTCTGTAACCCGAGAATGTTATAGTAACAACACAGATTGTGCCGAACGACCTCAAGTTAGGACCTTGACGCATTGTTTTATACCCTAAGGCCCTTAATACGATATTCTTCAGGGACTGGTTTGCGGACATTTTGGAATTCATATTAGCATGGCATGGTGATGAAGTCATCCTTTGCGCAAGGATCCGGGTTCTTTCATTTTATATATTTGCTAATTATGAATGCAAAAATTTTGGAAATTGAACGTCAGATACTTGTGTCTGAGTAAGTACTTGCGCTCCGCATCTCAGATATTTAATTACCGAATTTATCCGTTTAGATCCTATAAAAATATTAGGTATCCAAAAATACATGCATACGATTGAAAAAACATTACCTCCCTTCTGACGTGGTCGAGTAAAAATACACTGCTGTGGGCAAATAGGATTAGAAATCCGTATTACCAGAGATGACGAAATATACCACTCCGCTATCACCACACATATAATTTACGTGTCCGCTTAAAACTCTAATTGTGACAAACGAGCCACAAAAATTAGGAACGTGAGATGACTTTACATAAGAGATCTGGCGTTTAACAAATGAGTTTTGGTCTTAGCAAGCACTTAGCTTCATATGGTAATCTACGTTTAAAATATACATGAAAGACCCGTTTGATAGACGCGACTGGGATTTATCAAACGACAGCGTAGGTGGCGTCTTATGCTTGGCAGACATGTGAGAATTCAAAATATTCCTTAGGACTTTGCTTATATATGTATGACTGACTAGGTTATTCCAGTGGTTCCGCCCGCTTCAGTCATGTTGATGGTAATGAGTAACCTCTCCATTCCCTGTCTGTCGTAAGAGGCGACTAGAAGGGGCTTTTAGGTTGCGGGCGGCTAGAGTGGGAGCTCGAACCGCCCAGCCATCAACCCCGAGACCGGCAGCATGTGTAGCTGCATATCGTTGCAAACAGCGGAAGGTGCTGGGGAAAGTTACACGTCCCCCAAGAGATGAGCCTGAGAGGGCCGTCGCGTTAGGGTTACTGGTGCGTTCCATTGATCCCGGAGTCCTCTGCAAGCGCTGAGGAAGGCCACCGAGTGTGTGAAAATCCCCCATAACCCGGAGTCTCTCCCAAGGCTTCGGTGTACCGTTAGAAGGTTTCCGAAAAAAAAGGTCGTAACCTATCTGTGTGACAAATTTCAGAGAAATCTGAACAGTAGTTTTTATAAAAGGATAACAAACACACATACACACATACAAACATTATAATTTCAATAGTCCTTTTTAACATTAATAAAATAAACCGCTAAACTAAAAAAAAAGTCATGTTACTCTTACTTGACATTATTTATTAATTTATATATTTATGTCCTTACAAATAGTAAAATTATTGAAGTGAAAACTTATCTTGACATATCGTAAATCTCATCAAATTATAAACATACGTGATGTTCACTTATAGATGTGTGTGTGTGTGTGTGTGTTAGTTATATTGTAAATTTTAAGAATTTTTTGGTGTCTATGAAATATTATGTTTAATTCATAGCTTAGATTTTATGAAATAGCAAATTATTGTATTCAAAAATATTAAACATTAAAACTCGAACCATGAGAACTTCCTTGCTATATACGTTCTTACTGGGCGTAAAAATGTCATCACTCAAAAGGTATTTTGTATTTGCCATTTTAGTAAAAGAACTCAGTCAAAACAAAAATGTAATATTTTAACATAAATCGTGTTGATTTATTGCTTACATTTAAACAATTCACGTTCTCCTGCCACTTAAACTTTTAAGTTGTCAAAGAAGCTACTTTTGACAACTTGAAATATTGGAGGTTAAGTTAGGATTTTGAGCTGTTTCTATAAACATGGATTAAACACTTATACTGACCATAAATCGTTTGCCTTATCTATTATTTAGAATAGGGAATTGTAAAAAAATAGACATTTAAAATGTCAAGTATGAGAAGATTTTTTAAAGATTAACTGCATTCTTTAGCAAAACTTAACACTTTTTATTGACAATCGACTTACCTAACGTTTTTTCAATATAATTTGTACTATTGCTATTTGATAAACTGACTTCACGTCATTTAAAAATGTCAAATATGAGACGATTTTTTAAAGATTAAATGTATTCTTTGGCAAACTTAACACTTTTTCATGTACAATAGTTCGAGTTGCCTAAGGATTTTCAATATAAAATCGACTACTATATTGTTACTATTTGATAAAATTGACTTCACTGCACATCTGTAAGATTGACAGATAGACAGACACACAAAGGGACGAATAACACCCTGTTTTTGGGGGTTAAAACGGGTCCGCCGGTTTTCTACCTGTGGCATTTGGTAAGCAAATATCTGTGGAATGCACAAAAAAACCACCCTCGTGAGAAATGGATAAAAAAATGGGGATTTCTGAGCCGATGGGAATCTTGGGTTCCGAGAATTCGCGTGCCATCCGCAGTTTAGTGGTTCGGGGAATATAGTGGAGACCGTGTTGGTATATCTGTTATGTATGTAAGCTTGTTTGTGGAACGATAAAGTTGTACAATGTCGGTATTCCAATGCGTGTACTATAATAGGTTTTATTGACCCTTAAATGACCATGTACTCATAAATAAATTTAGCAAACAAATTTTAGTAAATAAAACATAATAAATAAGTAAATAATAATTTTATCAACAAGTAGTAGTATTGTTAATAGTAATCATTGACTTATTTCAATATTAATTGCAAAGTATAGTATCAATTAATACGTGTATTGTCTAAAATTTTTGGGGTAAAATGTACTACAATTTATTTTTAGTGCTTTATATTGTAAATCATATTTCAGTAAATATCTAGATTAGTATATTGACAAAAAGATGTAACGTATAAACATTTTCTCGTATAACCAACCCCAAATAGGAATAGTGTTTCCCTTATCCTTCAAACCAGAATATAGTTTAACAGTTTTTATAAGGCAGAAATAATTACGACGATGAAACCTCCGGAGAGTCCTTTAAAATGTTATATTTTATTTGATACTGCTCTTAAAGAATTTCATTTAGTTTTTATTTAAAATATGCAATTATCTACAACCATCAACATAGAGCCGGGAATTCCGGACTGATAGGTTGATTACCACGGAAATATTTATGAAGCAGTAGATGGCTCCAACTGAAATTGAAATAGAAATAATAATTGGTAGATATGATACAGGTAATTGATAATCTTCATTATTTTTAATTGTTTCTACAGTAGCACCATACAAAGCATGTGTTGTGGGTGCTATGAATTTAGATAACGAATAATGCCTAGACCCAGGGACAATCTAGATCTAATCAACATTTAAATCTCTACCGGGGAATTGATTCGGATTTTTTGTATGTGCTGTTTTGTAACTTTTGGTTAATACTAAAGTTAAGCTTTAATTTGCCTTTATGGTGCGAAGATGGTCGCCTCATATGAAAGTAAGCCGGCAATCAAAGCCGTCCACCGAAACGCAAGAACGGCTTCACGTTAGAAATAAGCGCGGCAGTGGTATCCCGCAAGAATTCTACTATTTCTACTACCTTGCAAACCTTGGTGGGATATTTATCCCACCAAGGTTTGCTTATAACTACTATTAATGATGATGGTATACTTACAGTTCCAAAATACAGAATTTAAACACCGTTCAAAGGTAAAATTTGAGCGTCACAATTTAGTTTGCAAACTGTGTTAATGTCCTTATGTTTTTTTTTTAATTAGAGATGGATGGAGAAGGATTTCAAAGATGTTTATGGGCATCAGTAACCAGATAACATATTGACGGCCAGTTCAATAAATAATTTATGGCATTACTCTCGAGAAGTTTTACAGTTTACTATTAGGCTTGTCTACATTTTAATAAGTTTTTACAAAATTTCTTTTTCGTATATATGTACTAGATTATACCGCGGCTTCGCTCGCTTCTGTCATGTTTACCACGGTAATGACTGCGCCAAATTTCAGCGAAATCCGACCAGGAGCTTTTGTGAGAATGAGTAACGAACACATATACATCCTCTCAATTTTTTTCATTATAATATAAATGAGATTGTATGCCGCATAAGCCGCGATGACGCGCGTCGCAGCCGCAAGCCGCAACCATAAGGGGCTGTGACGAAACAGTTCATAGCACCGTGCCATGACGCGTAAACTTATTTAATAAGATTATAGAGGATTAAGAATTCACGCCAATCCCCTCTGATACGATTTTATGTGTTTACATTATCTTTTTAAATACATCTTAGTGCCTTAAATATGTCGTAAAACTCCTATTTTACTCGGGTAATGTCACGTTTCAACCGGAATTAAGTACTTAAAATAAAAGTTATAAGTTATTTTATTTAAGTTGTTTCAAATTGTCCTACAACTAATTTATTTGAGAAATACTTTTATGACAATTAGCAAAAGTAACAAAATATGATACGGATTTACTATTTATGATAGAATTTGTACCTGGACTGTTGATTTTTTTTGGAATATTTGAAAACTATTTAAGTAAAAACGATCTACATGTAAACTTCAACTGCAAAAATGACAATTGCAACAAATCGCATTTCACGAATGGCAAAAACGAAAACAAAAAAAAAAACACAACACAAAAACCAAAAAGAGCTGAAAATGAAACACCACGCCACTTCTACACCCACTGCGGTCTATGGCGCATTCCACGCTCGTAACACCGGGAGCGCTCGGTCTGGCTCAATAATAAGAATATGAGCATAAAAAAGGTACACTACGTTCCGTGCGCTCGCTCAGTCCCGGCCTTCTGTCATATACTTTTTTAACACTTTTTGTACCTTTTTTTCATCTGCCTCTTGGAGGATAATCGTGTATAACGCTACACTGCATTCGTGGAGTGTATTAATATGAATAATATTGGGCCTTTCTTTTCAGATTCGTAAAGTATGAAACGGTATTATGTTTGTGGTCACGTCTGTGTAGGTATGTGTGGATTTTCTGAGTTTAGTTAATTATTTTTGATGTAGCGACTGAAAACTGAGTTTAGTTAATTATTATTGATCTAGCGACTGAAAATCAAATGGAAATTTTGAAAAATAATAAGTTTTACGAGTGAAAATATTTTTAAGTAGGTAAGTATTCAATAGTTTTGGACAATCTTACTGTTAAATGGAAGTTATTGTAATAATAAATTTTAGATAAGGATTACTATACAGATAATAAGAACCTACTAGTAGTAATGGCTGATATCTGATTGACTTCCCAAAGTTTACAAGATATTTTCAGTGAGCCAAAACCTTTCGAGCATAATTATAAAAAATGTATGTACCTATTCTTGTTCTTGGAAAGTGGGATTAATATATAATCGTAACATCTTTGCTGCTGTTACTTGTACTTTACTTTCTGTTTGTTCCCATATGAAGATACTAGCGTTTTCAAATTTTTCGACAAAAATCATGTGTAAGCCTTGTTTTATAATATATATATTTTTATAATGAGTATCCTATGTTTTTTCCAATACGTATAAGAATATGCGTACAAAGTTTGATGATAGTCGGATAAGTAGTTTTGGCGTGAAAGCGTAACAAACAAACTTACTTTCACATTTATAATATAATAATAAAATAATATATATAAGTAAGTCTCTATGGAGTCTCAAAGATGTCTGTATATTGGATATTATTTTTAATTTCCATTTGAATGAATGCATTGTTAAAATAAAACTGTATATATCTTTAGATATTTGTTTCTACTATGTCGTAATAGATGGAGTTGTACATTTTTAAAGTACTATTTATTTGTTGTACCCATAATGCTATATGTGTATAGACGATAATATCGAGTTAAAAAATGTTAAAATTTAATTCTTAAGTCATGAGGAAAAATTCCTTATTACATAACACGCGTATAGTTATCAATATTTCGCTCAATTGTTGTAGCGACAGGTGGTGTATTGGATATCGTATCCGCCTATGTTCGAACGGCCCGGGTTCGAACCCGCATGGTTCCACAGATGTTGCGCTTTGTAGCCATTATCTTCTAAGAACATGCGATAGTAACATTTGTATTCTCATTTAGACCGTTTCTTCTATAGAAATGGTCTTTGCGGAATATTAATTACATTTAATTTTTTTTCTGTTAGTACATTTTTTCTTAAGAAGCCTATTTATTTTAGTTTATATTAAATAAAATTTGCGTAGTATTTAAAAGAATAAAATGAAATTACTTGTCATTTCAATATTGTAATTACTTAAAAAAAATTACATCAAAAAGAAGACAACTTACTAAAAAAAGATTTGCATTGCTTTGCATACAATAAATAAATTACATATATCTATTATTTTTTTTTAAAGTTGTGACGTCACGGTGACGTGAACTAACCACGTTGAAATAAAATAGAATTTCGTTCGTTATATTGCGCAAGAGACCATAAAATCACCATAAAATCGGCAGATTTTTCATTAACGCACAGTCTAACGTCTTACGTTGCTAACGTCAATCCCACATGGTTGCGTTGTAATGCAACGTAAGATAGAAAGTATGATAGACTAGCTGTGCGCCGCGGTTTCACCCCGAATTTGAAGTTTGTATCTTTTGATAGAGTTGATAGATTGATACTCAACGAATTGGTATAGCCATTCAAAGAGGAAATGCTGCCAGCATCTTGGGAACCTTGCCCAGAGACAGCAACGCCGATGATTTTTTATGGTAGTGTTTTTGTTTATATATTTCTGTTTTTCTTTTTTGTATGTATGTATCTTTTGTAAATAACTTTTAATATCTTAGATTAATAAAATGTCGAACTGTCGATAGATTTATATAAAATAAACAACAAAAGTTAAGATACAGACTATAAATATATTATACTTCGGCTTAAGTTTAGTAGTTTTGGTTCAGGACGAAATTTCTTAAAATGTCTATTGTTATTTATACTCAATCTACCAAAACTTGTTTGTAAATGTATATTTTGTACATACATGCGAAAACTTTATGTTGTATTATATTATTTGTATGGTTGTAAAAAATATATATTAGGACTTTCCATCAAACTTTAAACATAGATTTTATTTATGAAAGTCTACTTTTATGTTGATTCGGTATAATACATATACTCTACCTGCGTTGTACCTTTTGAACATCTGTAAACTTAATTAGATTGAAATTGTACCTGACGTTGGCAGATGCGTTGCTACTCCTGAGGACTGTTTTTGGGACCGTTTAATATTTGCAGGTGTAATTTTATCTTCTGCTGATATGGGTACATCTCATGTTAATACACCCTTCAGTCTAGAATAGTGTGTACGTGTCTTTGTGGACCAGAAATATGTAGAAATATGCCGCCCCGGTGGGACCTCAAAAAATCTATTTTTGACATGTTAGTCAGTTTCTCCCCAAGGATTTTGGGGCAGTGGCAGTGGTACCCGGTCGAACTACACTGGTTCTACCACCTGGTCAAAATCCGTAACAAAAGTAGTTTTAATTGTAATTTCTGTTTTAGTTCCAGACTAATCTTTAGTCTTAAGAGCGTTGGATCCGAACATAAGGTCAGCGTTCTCGATCGCTACTTTAATAACATTAAAAAAACGGGCGTCCGAACTGGCGACTGCCCGTGCCCAAAGGCCGGCAGGCGTGAGGCATCTCAGGAATGTTAATCGCAGGCCCCCGCCTGGTGTAGCCCGGGGTTAGGGTTGCCACCTGAAAGATTTTTTTTTACATAAAATTTGGGATGTTTTTTTAACATATTTGAGTTTTTTGGTATACGTCATGTATTGGGTTGTATAGGCATATGTTAGTTTATTTTTCATTATTAACGAAAACGAACAAATGAAATTTTGACATTCAGAAGTGTTGGGTAATTAATTCGACATATTTGAAGTTTAAGTTTGTATGTAATTTTAGAGTAAAACGTTTATTGTATAATAATGACGTTGGCGAAAATCTTTTAAACTTGGTTTAATAATAACTTAGTCACGATTATCACGTCTCTATTTACTTTTATATAAAACAACCTTTATTTAGGTACAATATTTGTTAAGGAGTAGTAGTATGGTTAAAAGCAATCGGGATTACGGGTACGCTTTTGCATTCTTTTGTAGTCCTGAGAGCGCAGACCTTTCGAGACCTTCAATTTAGAGCTGAGGCTTCTCCATGCTTGCTACTAAAAACATGGGAACACCGCGTACGGGATGTCTTTAATCGGGACTACGCTTTTGCATTCTTTCGCTGTCCTGAGGGCGTAGATTTTTCGGGACCTTTCACAGGAGCTGAAGCTTTAATTTGATTGCTACTAAAACATCGTGCGTCTCTTCAAAAACTTAAAAAAAATATCATAAACCAAAAACTGGTTAATAAGTGACAACCCTACAATAACACGGTAAAAAACGAACGTTTCGAATTTCGGATACGCTGTTATCTAGTGCCTTTATCCTTTGTTTCAGTTCAATTTCTTTTACAAAAGGATCTTGAATGGAGGATGTTTGGTGCTCGGTTAATGGTACTATAAACAATTCAATAAATTCACAGGTGTGAATTTATTCAATTGTTTATGAATTTATTGAATTGGACTCTTGGTGGCTTAAAAAATCTAATCATAAATACACTTTTTGTATTCCGCGAATTGGGATTCTCAAATTTATTTTAATCAATTTGATATTTCCGAAATAAACTGTGGGATGGAATAAGTTGTTATCTGGAACTTTTAGGCAATTTATGGTATTTTTAGATATTCATTTATAATGTAAAGTCAATACCGTATAAATTTGTTAGATAAAGAAGTAGGTAATGTGACCTATACCAATATATAAATAAAGCCATACCAATAAATATCTGTTTTGCTCAACTTATTATACTCCCACGGTATTAAAATATAGCATCGTTAATATGATTTTGTGTACGGTCTAATTTTGAAAATAGGGGACTAGACTTCAATGAGCATTTAAAAAAAATTGTAAAGTTAAGTAAAGATAGTCACTAGTAACATGCATAGAATGTCACCTTTCTATCTAATAAGCATGCCTATTTGTCTGTAGGTACATTTGTAAAAACTGTATTGGAGGACTGAAAATACATGGCATTTTTTTTGTATTTTAGTCTGTTTCTGTGTTTGGATTGAAACACATAAACAGACTAAAATAGTAGATTTAATTATATAGTTAAATATCCTTAGTGAATGACCACGACTAGGGAATTAATAAACACGTTCAAATTATCAAAGTGAACAAAATTCAACGTAACAAAGGTTAAGGGCTTCAATAAAATGCAATGTATTACGCAACTGATTAGAACATAAAACAAAACTTACAAGATTTCTTTCCTTCGTTTCCAGCAGATAGTCAAAAGAAAAAAAAACGTAAAATTAGTTCCGTGGGCCAGTGGGAGTGAGCAAGACAGACTGAGTATGAATCGAGGCTGCGTTGAAAGGAGATGGAAGATCGGAGTGAGTCGAAAACTAACCGGTCTGGGGGAAGCAGATGTATCTTGAAACCCCCACGGCAAACTAGCAGATTTGAACAATAAGAAAATAATAATTAAACGTATGGCCAACGTTGGCAGTAAAGTTATTTAACGCCAAACGAATTGAATTACAGTAGTCGTTAACAAGTCGTATAATTTTCTAGCTGTAATTAGTTTCGAAAATCGTTAAAATTAACCGTTAGCATCATAACTCTTAAAATCCTACAAAAATTACAGGCTTATTATTATCTCGAATTCTTAAGTTATTAGCTAAGTTAGCTCTTTCAAGCATCTAATACTAATAGAATCGTATATATATATATATCCTTCATCGTAGGTGATACCTTCGCCAACGACTAGTTGTACTGAATAAGTATTAAGTTTTAACCAGTTACATACTGTTAACATGGACTAAAATATTTTAAAACAATTGGAGTAACTAACGAGGATGTAATCTAACTATAATGTAATTTGAAGGTGGTAGAACTCTTTGTGGTTTGACTCCGGAAGCACCACCGCCACGCCTATTTCTGCCTATTAACAGCAGTTTTATGCGCTGTTGTGTACTGGTGTAAAGGGTCTGGTAAGGGAGACATACTTTTCCGAGGCATTCTAGCTTAGTCCTCAGGGGTAGCAACGCATGTGGCTAAACTCAGGAACACTGAAAATCAGTGTTCCTGACCTGGAGTTGATTACAACCTTAGATGAGACTTTGATCTTACTTAGGGTTGATTACAGATGTCCATGGGTGGCAGTAGCCACTTACCATCAGGTAGACTGCAGGCTCGTTTGCTACTTCGAAACTATAAAAAAACACCTGATATGGCAATGGATATCTGTAACCGCCGCATATAAGATAGGGATTCTTCTGAACGCCGGCCACAGCTACGTTACCACTCCAGAGGAATAACCTGGCCTAATACGTATGTTTCATAAAGTCAGTCAGTGTATATATAAGTATCACTTTTCCTTTCCTTATGTACCTGTAACCAACTTTGTTTTTCGTATACTTTTTATCTAGATCTTTGGTACATGTCAGTGTTGCCATTTGCCACCGGTCGTTTAAATTCCCAACAAGTCGCCGCGAACGTAAAACTTATTGATTGCAGATGCTTCGCGTTATTTTCTACTTTACTTGAATTTTTACCGCAAAAAAACCTAGTACGCTATTAGCGGTACATACCGCGTCTGGAATGTAGGCAGAGCGCCAAATTACCTGTCCGACTGTACCAACTCGTTAGCGGCCGATGTTATGAATTAAATTACATATTTGGTAGTCTGGAATTGTTTTAAAATGTTGCCCTTCGAGTATACGACAGAGGCCAGATGGATCTTATTAAGCTCTTGCAATGGTATGCGAATGGTTCTGCTAGCTGCTTTTTATTATGGCTTAATTATTATTGTTCGTATGTTTTGTAACTGGGTACGTGTTCTATATCCTTAGTCAAAGTAGGATGTAGATTTTATACGTGATTGAAGTGGACTGCGGAGTATACGAAAAGAAAAGTATTTGACTCTATCTTCTGTTCTTAAGTTCTGTATCTGGTTCGTTTATAGAAGTCTAGTTTAACTCTTTATACGCGCCGTATAATTTAATCTTTAGATAGACATTATTCACATTAATGCGAGTTTGCTCTATAAGAATTAGCATACTGATCTTGCAAGCAACGTGCGTCTGTCTTTACTCGCCGGCGGAAAAAATAAATAGACATGCACATGTGTGGCTTAGGAATTATGCGGTTAGTTAGCGAGAAAAAATGTGAAGTATTCCGCGTCTGGAGGCTCGACTCGCGTGAGAAGCTGGCTCGGATCGAGTTCTAGGCGCTGAAAAACTAGGCAACGTGCACGCCGGCTTTTAGGATTGTCGTGAGCGGCCACGCGAACTTATCGCCTCATCGCAACATCCTCTCATTCAAATCCGCAGGGCGTTGCATCGCAGTTTATTCAATAAGAGATAAACCGTTCGGTCAGTCGGGTACAGGGCGTAGGTACGGAGTCGGGCCGGGACGAGATTGCAAATGCGTGTAAAGGAATTCCGGAACAAAAATGCGCGCGCCTACCTGCACAGTCGCACCCGCCGGCGCCCCCCGCGCCCCGCGCATTCCGACTTTAAACCGCGTAAATTGATTACGTGGAAAATCTGAGAAAATCGCGCTCTAACTACACGCGTAGCCGCCGTCGCGCCGCCACATGCGAAATTGTCAACTTTTTTGCATTCCGAGCTGGCCGGCCACAGCCGGCTTCCTCCGCCGATGTAGCGATAACGACAATTGTTTATTGCCGTGCAATTAGCCACGTTACGGAGTTCCTCCGGCGGCTCGGACGCGAGAACGTTTCCGATAACGCCGATTCCGAAATAAAAATGTAAATAGAGGGCTGGAATCCGAGATTCGGTGAATGATTCGCGTGCGGAGGACACGGGACGAGGTCACGGGGGTCCGTTACGGCGTCGGGCCTCGGACACCTCGTCGGGCGCGTTTCGTCGAACTTATTACGACAGATGGCCGCGGCCCGGGAGGCGGGAGCGGGTGCGGACGCCGGCCCTTCGGAGAGATCGACCTCCGAAATGCGCCCGAGATTGCATTCTTTCGGCGGCGCGGGCGCATTCCACTGCGCGCCATCCGAGCTCCGCGCGCCCGCCAGTCGTCGCGCGCCCTTTTGGGGGTTAAGATGTGTCCGTTGCGGCGGGCGCTCACGATGTGGTCCCAGCCGCCTCCCCCCGAGCCGGAGCTCGAGCCGACCTTCCGCGCGCGCGCAGCCTCCGCCGATGCCCACACTTGGTGCCGGGGTTGCTTCGGAGCCCGCCGGCTGGCCAGGATGGTTCGCAGCGAGCCTCGGGAGTATTGCGTTAGAGTGGACCCCACGTCGGCCACTCCGCCCGGTCTGCGCGTTCGCGAGGAGCCCCAGTACCAAAATTTGGAGGAGATGCGCAAGCGGCCGGAGTACGCGAATTTGGACGAAATAAGTCGCGAGTTCGGTTACCGCTTGTGTCCCGAAGGACAGAATTTGGAGGACGAAGCTATCTATGAGAACATTTTGTCAGTGCGTCAGATACGGTCGGCGGAAGTGCGGTTAGTGCCGGTGTCTGAGGTGGCGTACTACGAAGGGCAAGGTTACGTGGCGACCCAGGTCCTGAGCAGGAATGGCACCTTTCCGCAGTGCCCGCCGCATACGTGGAGCCGACTGCAACAGGCCGGCAGGATGACGGGGTCCTTGAGGCTGTTTACAGTAAATATCAAAAAAAACTTTTTTCTATATTTTTTACGTCCACTACGTGATGCTGCTGAAACATCGACATAAGCGGTTAAATAAAGATCAGAAAGAATTGAGTACAAATCAATCTTAAGTAAATATAATTTTGTGTTCAGTTATGTTAAGTCAGTTGAGAACTTCATACCCCATTCAGAACTGAATTTGTACAATGACATCGCGAGTTTCGTTACTGTATTATTACAATTTGATTTCTTCGAGCAAACAGGATACGTTAAGATGTGATGTGGTCGCTTTTTACACGCATTCCGTACAAAAAGTTGCCCACTGTAATACTGTATTTATGTTGCTCGCAAAAAATCACCTACGGAATATTTCTCTAATGACTTGTTAATTTTGGTAGTGACTTGATGAATTTCGTATGTTCTCGTGAAATACTGTCCGACTCGCGGTTGGTTCAATTCGCATAAATATTTTAAATCAGTTGTCATTTGGTTTATGTTATGCATTAGCTTAATGCGTTAATAGCGATTCATTGGTCTGTGTTATTCTTGCCAAGCAGCCAAATATTCAATAATCTTAAAATAAATTTTAAATTTAATTTAACAATTTAAGATTACATATTCGAGAATTATAATTTAAAAATAAATATTTGATTTTTATTCACCTATGTTGTTATTACTAAACTTGAATGAGAAAAAGTATTTCATATTGCAATTTTTAATTATGGCGAAAAAGTAATTTTAAAATAAAAATATTTTGTGTTTAAATTTTGGGCATTACCACTTTGTAGAGTAGAGAGTTGAAAGATGGAATATTTTATCAACCGTAATTTAACCGAAATGTTTCATTACAATCCGTTTACGCTGTTAAAAGATTTTACAATTTACAATTTAAAAGCAATATAACTTTTTTAATTAAATGTAGGTAATCCGCGTCGCACGGCTAAAAAATCACAATCACTGGTTGGAAACATATTGTAAACGATATATTGATCTTTCTTTTTTATATATACCTACTTTAAATTTCATTTTTTTAAATATTTCTACTAGTGATTATATTAGTACTAAATAAAGTACTAAAATCACAATTTGCACTACAAATTGCGAATTCGTGTCACGACTTAGCAATGGGTTGCTGATAAACCTAGTTAAAATTTTTAATACTTGACAAAAACGTGCTTAAGTATTGTTATTATTACATACAAAAAATATACATTACAGATACTAGCTTATTCCCGCGACTCCAATCGCTTCGGTCACGAAAGCACCCACTAAACAGTGGGGATGGTAAATGTCTTTTACATTTGTACATTATATTACAATGTTTTATAAACATTGTATTATTATGTATAAATGTTAAGGATCCGGGAGGTATTCGATCTCCTAGAGAATTGCCCGGGTAAAGAGG
>DWTU01000520.1:0-16821 GCA_018251515.1 Cecropterus confusis
ATGCATAAAAAACAAACATACATACATACATACGCTCGAACACATTACCCTCCTTCTGATGCAGTCGAATAAAAAAATGAGATTCTAGAATCTTACATTCCTGCGTGTGTGCAATGTTCTTTAAAAGGGGTACAAATGTTATTGTTAAACTCATAAATATTCTATAGATTTTATCTTACCTTACTGTTACACGTGTAGCTGTTATTGTATAAATTGTATTTTTCTAAAACTGAGATTGTGAAACTTTCAGGCCATCATCATTTTATTCGCGCTTGATTTACAAAACTATGACCTATAATCTAGGTGACCGCTCCACCTTACGTGCATAGTGTTTATCGGTATTTCTTTCTTGTACATTTTGTTTTATAACTGTGTTAGCAAATAATTCTTGTAATTTTTTATCATTATTATTGCACATATATAAGTACTTCTCAACTGCTTAGGTAGGTGAAAAATCCGTAAAACAACAAACAAACAAGTAAAATCACTTTAATATAAGTACAGATTAGATCCTACGACTGTCGTACATAAGGGGGATTTCCTGTAACGACAGTAAAACGAACTCAACGTTTAGCGCTATTGCATAACAGAAAACATTAAACTAAAATTTATGTGAAATGTTCATGATTGGAACAATAATAAAATGTCCAGTTGCGCTGTACGATACGTGTAGCAGTCTTAACCTTATTGTTAAATAAGAATGGAGTTGTTAGTGTCTGCGTGGTTCAGCGCAACGCTGTCTCAAGGTCTTGGAAAAGCGAAGCTTGCCGATCGCTGTAAATCCATAATAATGTATTAAACAATGAACAACAATTTCAAGGAAAATGAAGTTACTTTTTATCTAAACTAGTAATTACCTAAAGCTATAAGTGAGTTTATCTATGTGCGTTAATAAACTTGAAACTATTTACTACTCTTATATAATTTAACACATAAATATTGAAATTGCTCATGACCATGTTAATCAAACCTTTCAAAATTCAGTCTACAATTTGTAATATTCGAAAGCATAGGTCTGCTTTCAATTTTTTTTTTCGTCCCGCTTGATGGATCGGTATTAGTAGCAACAATTGTAACGATTACGATAACATAAAATAGGTGGTACACAGTGCAAGCGGCATGCATTTACAGAGTCAGTGTGCCACTGGGTCGGGTTATGTAACAACACCGCTTACTTCGCTTTGCGTAATACGTTGTAAGCAATACCCGAGCCAGACGATGATTTAACTACGTGTTCTGTGGACCACCGTACGATTAGGTACTCAAAAAAATCGACCACTTTTTCGTGAAATTACATTTTTATCACAAAAATGGATACGCGAATAGACAGCCTGATTTAATAACTCGGTTAAAAATACGACCAAGAGTAGAATTTTAAATACCTACGACATTCGGGACATTTAGGAATAGATAATACCTATATTTCGTCATATATTTGTCATAAGGAATTAAATCATTATCATTAAATCAGTCCTTAATTACGTTTTATATTCCTATCTAATACCTACTTATTATTTCGGTCTTTTATGATTTTATTAACACCAGATTTTTTTCCTAGACTTCTCCAGAGCAATCCACTTTGACAACTACACACTCATCGAGAGAAAATACAAATCCCCAGGTAAGATAAATTAATAAAATGGAGTTAGTTACGCTAAATGCTTACTACTTACGGTATTAAATCTACAAACAGCTATAACTGTAAATTTACAAAATATTTCGTTTACTTGATTCATTGTTTATATTATAGATTGCCGACACTCGGGAAATATTACACATCGCCTCAGTGACCAGGGGTTCAAGAGTTGCCATTCCAAGAAAACGAGTAAGTTACATTTATGTGACCGGAGTTTTAGCATGTAACCTTTTTTAGTATCTAAAGCTAGATATAACAAATGAGAAACTTGAACTAAACTATTCACTTACAGGGACCAAGAAGACCTGGCAGTGACCGTCCGAGCGGAGCATTACGTCAGGTATGTAGTTTGACCTTAGATGAAAGCTTATTCGTCGATGATAATAAAATAGGAGTTGTCTGTTGACCTGATTAGACGCAACACAATATAGCTGTTTTACAAGTTTGCAAGTTTTGTGGGAAAAAGGGGAGCAATCTAGCCTGTTATCTTATAACTGTTTCATTCTAAGGCTCAAATTTCTAGAGACATCGCTTTTAAATAGTCAAGGTTTGCGTTGTGCTGAAGCTCAGTCGATAGGTGAAGTTGCTTTATAAAATTTCGAAAGTGGTATACGGCCAAGATGATACCGAAACCGAGAGAACCGCAGTGCAGTAGAGGTTGCGAGGCGGGTCTCGTCTCGCTTGCATAAACCTATTACCGCTAGCTTCGCTGTATTGCGTCGTCGATGCCGCGGCCGACGCATAACCGGTCCGCTCACTCACTAGGCCAAGTTCACCATTTTGTATCAACGTTCCACTCTCGACTAATCTATATGGCCGTATACTTTAAAAGTTAATTTTTTTAATGTAACGGTAGCCGATATTTGCTGTCTAATATTAAACACTAATAATACTAAACATTATTAAGTATACACTTTAAACGTTACCTGAAAGTTACATTAATCCGGGCATATTAAAGTACAATTTTTAGTTTTGCATTAATAAACAATTTCCTCCTAGATAAGAAAATATTCTAATAAGCCAGTATCCACTGTGATAAATATCGAACGCGTGTGATGTCACGTTTTATGATAACAAAGTTTTGAATGGTTCATTAAACCTTTCGGTCTATTAGTCATTACTAGGTATATGATAATTGAAAAATATTTGTCAGTAAAGTTTCTAAAAGTGATTCTTGTATAAATTCCAACGTTGGCATATTTTAATACATTTGACTTAAAAAGTTTAAATTATTAATTTTGTTTTACATTAGTAAAATAATAAAAGAACATTTTAATATTTTTTTACAATAGTAAAACTATAAATGAACAAACCGCCTATAGTTTAATGAAAAAAGTAAAGTGCATAATTCAGTGGTGTTGAATTCGATGTTCCGGTCTGTTAACAGATTGAAAGTTATATACATAACACATTATTATTTTTTGAATAGTAAAGGCAAGCACCTTAACAAACTTAGAGTTGTTTAGCTTGTAAGTCTAAGTTTATTAAGTATAATTCTGAGAGTAAAGCCTACCAACCCGAATTCGAATAACAGTGAAAAGATTCCCTTGTAAAATTAACAAATGATTCTAAGTTCCGAGATTTAAGACTCTGCTGAACTCTTGATAACATTTATTAAATTTTATTAAATATAATTAACACGCTAAGATTCCATTTCTCTTTCAGGTAACTTCAGAACAAAATAACCTAGCAGAACATGGTTCCTCTTGGATATTTAAATACGAAGGATGCTCTGATCAGCCAGAAAGGCGTTTCAGGATGGCAAACCTCTATGATATGCAGTATTCGTCAAATAATCTGTTTCATTCGATCCCACGCGAAGTAATCCCAAACGTGAATGTCGAAGAACATGGGTCACATAGATTTTTAACTAAGAGACAACACCAAGAATCCCTCAACATACAATCAAATAACGAGCAGCCTCGTGAAAACTTAGCTATATGGCCCTTGAAACATCGACGTTTTTCCAATTATAACGACGATTTTAATATGATTTCACCGTACACCAGACCGCAATTACTCACCGCTGAAATATCCGAAATTTCTACTTCAGATTCTTCCACCGATTCGGAATTACCTAATCTGTTTAGTGCACATATAGATAACACGACATCCATTTGCGATTATTCAGCGGTTATCGGAGGTAATACCACATCCCGTGCAAATCCATCAACATCAATCGCGGGCTACTCGATTACTGAACATTTCAACGGAACTGTAGCTTCAAGTATTCTCGAAAACTCGGATTCGTCAAGCAGTGACATGTCAAGCCCAGACGCAACATCTGCAAAATACTACGGTTCTGATCGCACATATGAAAGAAGATTTACTTCCGAAAAGCAGAATGACTTGGTGTTGGTAGAATTTTATAAATTACACGGCTCGACAAATCTCAATCTTCCTCCTTCGACGGTTCTGGCTCAGAAGGTGGCGAATAGAGTGATAACGCACACACGCATTTATAAAACACTAGACGAGAGAGCGATCTGGTGTTTGAACTGTGATCGCATTCCTACTTTACCTGTAACGGGCCAATGCGGGCATACGCGATGTTCTAAGTATGTATTCTTCCACTCAGTAAGGACCCCAGCAGGCATGCAGCAGCAGACCATCAAGCATAATACGTCACGTGTAATGCTTGTTTTTAGCATCGACAATCAACGATTTATTAAACGCTACGAATACGTACACGTTAAAGCGCCGGTTATAGGGCTATTATTTGACTCCTGATGCAGCAATTGAAAGCTAATAAAAGCGTTATGCAGTACCACTGCATAACGTTTATGGCTTTCATTCATTCAGTAAGACGGAAATCGTCGATGCTAAAAGTGGAATGCCTGCTCGGGTCGTTAATGTTAAGGTTAATTTTGAGGCTGCTATTAAATATTTATTTGTGTTTGGTCAGATGTGTGAAAGAAAATGACACATGCCCTTGTGGTACACCCGCTCCGAGGTCTCCCTGCTTGAATACCGTTATCCAGGAGATAATCGACAAAATGCTGCATCACGAACCTGGAACCAGGTAAACTAAAATTGTTACATGTATATATTAACAGTATGTATATGTATAACTTAAACATGTATCAATTAACGTAACAGAATATTACCTGTTATTTTGATATTCACAATGTATAAAATACTTACGCAGGGTCACCGTAAACAGTGTGGTCCTGGCGAGCGACACGTATCAAGAGAAGTGTCCGCTACCAACTTCTCCGTCTATAACAGGTTAGTTTCATATGCGATTAATGTCTTGTACCATTATTGTTTTAATTTTACAGTTATAATAGTGTTTCCTTTCATGTATCATTTGCACAGCGCATGTCTCGTTTAATTACCAGTAAGCTTCTGTGTTGTTACGCTAACTGCGAATGTGCCCATATTATTCATTTTGTTCTTATATTGCACAAACTGTGCTGTGCTTCGTACAAAAGTAAATTGTGAACAGAAAAGGATTATTTTCCTTTGTTTAGAAATACTATTACGAAGTATGGCGATTACGAAGTGTGGCGTACATTTGTTGCATAATAGTTTTGGCCGAATAAAGTTCATATTTAGGCCGAGGTTGTGTTGGGTGGGCCGTCTGTGTCGCGGCAAAGAGAGCTAAACAAACTTCTTCAAAATAGAATCGGCCTTTCAGCACAACCTTGACTTAAAATATTCATGTATTTTCAAAAAATCCAGCTTATGCATTTCGCAGCTAAAATATATTGCGATTTTGTATTGTAGAAGACTGTTTTTTGTCAAGTACACGATACTTTAATCACATTTCACCTATATATATGAAAACTGTTGCAATATTTCTACTCATTCTTCACAAATATAACTTAGACGTGAAAGCTTTGTTCCTCACAAACTCGTTGGACGATATCGTGTTACACTGCATTGTTGTTCCCGTGTGTATGTTTCACTGCCGTAGCAGTTGCCGTATAGAGATGATCCGGAGCTGAACGCTTAGCTTTCCGCTCCAAGTAGTTTTTGTACCGTCACGTGTGCGTACGAGATTGTTACGCTACGACACATCGCGGGTACTACATTGTCATTGTTTTGTGTTGCCTAGGTCACCGGAGGAAATGCAAGATGTGGTATTCGATTACTGATTATGCATCACACGCATTCATTTGTAAATGAACTTTGTTTTTTTTTTTTTTTCTTTTTTATCGTATTTTGCATTGTGTTGTGTAGCCACTTTTGATTTTTTGAAATTTATTTGTTGGTTATTCTTACTATTAGTGTAGATAGAAGCTTTAATGCTTCTGATTTTTTGGTAGTTTTATTTATATGTTATTAGTGTAGATAAAAGTCGGGCAGAATTCAATTTACTCATTAGGTATATTAGACTTCCACACGTAATCAAAGGAACTGTTAGGTTTATCGCTAATTTGAAGTTGAATCATTGTTCTATAACAGCTAAATCGGGTAGATGACGTTTTGTTGTAATTTGAAGCTATGTTGTGCCGTCTCCCGTAATGACGACGGTGAATCAGCCTCCACATCTGGATGTACTTAGAGCATAGTCAATGAAATCATTATATTATAAAAGGCGTTATTATGACA
This sequence comes from Cecropterus confusis, assembly GCA_018251515.1. Lineage (NCBI taxonomy): Eukaryota > Metazoa > Arthropoda > Insecta > Lepidoptera > Hesperiidae > Cecropterus > Cecropterus confusis. The sequence continues at coordinate 6,194 of DWTU01000520.1, forward strand.
CCACGTCGGCGTCGCGTGGGCGTCGTCGGCGATAATCGCGCACCGACAAGGCTATTATGTAAATCGGCCATTTGTTTGCTACATTGCCGTTATGTAAGTACATTGTCGGCGATGCAATGGAGAGCGCGGGTCGCAGGTTACGTTAGGCTCGCGGTATTAACTCGACATGTAGATCAGCCGTAATTCTGGCTTCCTCTACACCCGCTCGTTCACACCCCTCTTAATATTAATACGTTTCGTTGTATAAGAACAATTTCACAGAACAACTCACGCCCTTGTTTTGCATAAGTGTCTTCACGGTTTCAAGGTCCTACCGAACTTATGTAACTCGACTGGTATCAGTTTTGGGTGACTCGTTTTTTGTAGTTATAGGTATAGTTTGTAGTTATGTATGTTTTAATCTATGCGTTTATAAAATAAATGAAATTGCATTGGCCGCCTGAGGGAACAATTTCTTTAACTTCACGCTTATTAGTATCAAAAGCACTTTTATTTTTGTTCGTCTTAATTATGGCTAATCTAAGAAATCTAATTCATCCAAGATTAGTTTAATATATTCCAATCATTTAAGTATATTCCCAAAATTATTTGGTATTTGTGTTGTGAGGGCATTATGGCATAACGTTTCGATTTATGATTTGTTTATCTGCTTCTTGCATTGTTCTAGTCTTTACACTCATGCTCTAATTTCCCTGTATCCAAAACGTTTGATGGATGTTTAAAATAAACAATGATATGTGGAGTATTTAGAGCAGGCTTTAAACAACTTTACGACTAAAGTTCGAGATAAATACTCAGTTTATTGTTTTTATGTAATCACCAAAATGTAATTATTTTAATAAGTAATTGGTTGGCGGTTGACCGATTAGTGTGGATTTAGTGTGTTGATTCCTATCGAAATGATAAAAAATATCTCATGTTTGCTTTATTTTTGTAATTATTGTTGGTTTCTTTGCCGGATAACGGTTGTTTAATTTCTGTAGGTATTTTATTAATATTTATCAGTATGTGTCTGTAACACATGTGTCTGAAAATAACTAGTAATCTTAAGATAATTTATGCAACATGACAGTAGCATAACACAAATTTTAAATGTAAATATTATGCATACCATATCTATTCTAAAATAACTCCTCCGTGGCCAAAAGATATTATTACAATTTATAAACAATTTATGTCTCGAACATTGAATTTAATGGCTTCATACAATTTGTCTAATAATCCGATTTAAGCTTATGTAACTGCCAAATAAGCGGCATTTGCGATACGATTACCGCTACAGGATTGTATTACCGATAAAGATAAGCATATGTCTGAAGATATATATTCTAATAAGATGAGGGCTTAGCCGTCAGTGGTGACGACAAAGAACTTGAATTACGCAGCTGCAAAACTCACGTAACGGCGCAAGTGTCGAATGGTAAGCGGCGTTACGACATGAGTTAATGCTTCTCTGTTCTCACAGTTGTTCCAACATAAGTGCCTCTTATTAATCTTAACAGATAATTTGGACAAATAATTGGTTTATTTACTAAGTATCTGTCCAAAATATTTATTATTTATTATTATAACTATATTTGCCTTTGTTTGTTGTTGTTTTTTTTTTGCTTGCGTGTAAACGAATGTGTACCGTGTACAACTGAACAGTTGAAATCGCTTTTGATCTCTATAAGCGAATGTGAATTTGATGTACACACCTTTTTGTACTAACACTGTGACGTGACCTTCCTACATGTTTTGTGCACGTTTCGTATATAAAATGCTACAGCGCATTATTTGCTTGTTGCAAAATTGATAGCTACGCGCACTACGGCTTATCTATGTAAGCAAAAAATCTATACGGGCGCTTACTCTCCTCACTTAGTCCGGCGTTACGTAATGTAACGCAAACTCTGACTTCATTGGGTTACGTAACTCTAGGTTATTATGTAGCGTTGCGGGCAAAATGTCGCAGGTATGGACTCCTCTGATAAATGATAACGTGTAATTATTGTAACAGTTTGCATTCGAAACACTTTAATGTTTACTATTTATGTATATAACAAGTCTCAACGCATACATCTCTATTGCACATTGGTGACTATAAACCGCTATGTATTGCTTAAATAAATTATGTTAACATGGCGATCCGTACAAGTACTACTACTACTACAAGTAGTACTACTACTTAACGTTGTGCAAAATATTAACAGTTTTTCGAATAATGATAAATAATACATTATATGTTTATTATTATTTCTAACATTTAATAATAATCAACAGTTACTTCGAGGCGAGGTGCGCCTTGCCGAAGATTGCGTCGCTCTGCGAATGGCTTTATCTCAACCAGAAAATCTATTTCAACCGGCGGGACGACAGAGGGGCGCGTGCCAATGACTCCACAGGTAAACAAAGATATTAGCGTGTTTCAATATAATTATGGTTATATGCACGATGATACTTTTTGCCGTGTGACATAGCATATTTTATTGTTTAATAAAGGCGGTCTACCAGGTGGTAGGATCAGTGTAGCTCGACCGGTGAAGTACCACCGCCACACCTATTTCCAACGTGAAGTAGTTCTTGCATTTCGGTGAAAGGGTGTTGCCGGCTTACTTATATATGGGGTGACCAGCTTAAACGTCGAGAATAGTAAAGCATCTGTAATGGGCTTCAGATAGAATTCCTGTTTTATATGAAGTAACTTACAGATGACCATGGGCGGTAGTAACCACTTAACGTCAGGTGGACTGCGTGCTCGTCAGCTCTTTCAATCTAGTAAAAAAGGTCAAAATCTTTGTGGGAGTACGAATTATTGTTACGTGTACTTTCTCGTGCCCTTTCTTAGCAAATACAGAATTATCTTCTAATTTTTTTATAAAAAATACCAAATATGCTATGCACGAGATAAATATAATTTTTTGATAATTTTAATCTGCCTTGTATATATTTCAAACATAATGTAATGTATACTGTTATGAGTATAATTACGAAACTAGCTTAGTGACGGTTATTAAGGTGAACTAGTTTTAGTATACCGATTTACCGATACATCGTACGTGCGGTTTGGTATTTAAAATTATTCGAGTGGTATGTGGCTCGCGGTCGCTCTTCATTCTGTAGTCTAGTCATCTAGTGTTCTTGTACCCAATTAAAAAGTGGAGCTTACGTTTTCTTGTAATACATACATTTGCACATAACGGACGGTCTCAATTTCTTCACTCGATGTTGTGAAAGATACTAAATTAAATGAAGTTAAATCGATTTATTTTTGAAAAAGGTAACATAGTGTTATTTGTCAAACATTTTTGTTATACCGCTCGTTCTGCCACTGAGTGGCTTGCAAATATATGTTTGCTTTTATTGTTATGAATTAAATGGCTTTATTTAATGATTAACAACTTCTTATCTCAACACCTATGTCCTTTGTTTATCCGCTTACGCACTAAGATCAGTTCACAATCAGGTTAAATATTTACTAAAACACGATATTCTTTTATCACTAATTAAAGTGTGATTTCATTTTTTACACAGATCTAGAATCGCACAAGGGAGGGAAAATTATAAACTTTCCGTTTCATGGTATTTATCTAGCGAACCCTAATTACACTAGTCTCTGAAAAGTAAATGAACTCTAATAAGCGATAAAGCCCTTTTTCCTTGAATAAAAAAAATGAAGTCTACGAAGTTCAAATATTCGTATAATAGCTATATCAATGTCTGGCAACTGAGTGAACGCGTTCCTGACAAGTTGTCATCTGAATGAACGATGTAACTTTGAAGTGGCGTAGATTTTACAAGGAATAAAATTACTATCATTAATTTTTTTTTTCATTCCCTACTAAATAAAAATATCTTTAGAAACTAAACATTTTTTTTTCAAATTCCAATAAACGATATTTTGCGATTCGAAGGAAATTTAAAGAATTTGAACTATAAATGAATAGAAACAATTTTAAAATGTAAAGTAATTTAATTAACTAAACGTGTGTTCACAAGGTACGAGACATTTGACTGTTGCATTACAACCGATCGTTAAGTACTTTACCTCTTGACTGGCCATTATTGTAAAAAGTGTTTAAAACTGTTATAAACAGTATTTGTAACAATTGAACTATTTTGGGGTGAGTTATTGATTATGTATGACGTATTTACTCATTTGCCGCCAGTAGGCTAGGCTATTAATATCCTGCCGCCTTGTAAGAAGAAGTCGTACATATTTAAATTTTGTTTGAAATTACTTGACGAAAAAAGGTGATATCATATTTACAATATTTGGCGCCCCTTAAATTTGTCGCCTTAGGCATACTTATCAAATAAATCCGCCACTCTATGTGACTTTCTTATTATTATTTTTTTATATCCAGACTTGCTTCAAGCGAACGCGGGAGCTGTTAGCCTAAATATTTTTTTCTTTCTTTATTGCGTTTTTCTGTTTCGCGGTACCTAGGTGTAATTTATCTCCTTTGTGTATTTAATTGATTTGGTGTGACTATTTGAAAATATTTTATTTTTTTTCTTAGACACGTTTCAAGCGAGCTCGTGAGTTGTTAGCGTACGGTCGCTACCGTGACGCGGCGCCGCATCTCGCCCGGGTGGCGGCTACTTCGGCGCCGTTGGCTCGCCTCGCCCGCACTCTACTCGCCCAGGTAATAATATTACACCAGGTGTCTGCAACCTTTACGTGAATCAGGTAATGACGGGTCGTGTTGGTGAAAAAAGGTCGTCGAGAATAAATAAATTGTCCCTGAAATTTTTCGGCGAGAATGTGTCGTCCCATTTTTAGATTTTATTTTTCATGTGAACTACCGCGAACAATTAGGTATTTTATATTAGGCATATGTCGCTGCTTAAATTGAGCACAAACAAAAAACGCAAATTTTACAGATAATAATTATACAATGCTTTTAGTTTTCACCTTTTAATTCTCTGTTTTTTTAAGTTAAACGAAACGACGAAATTGCTGCGGTCCATGTGGAGGAGAGCCACGTAATATATAATAGTATCCCGAGTATAATATAGGCAATAATATCAGAAATATTTTTTTAGATGTTTTTTTTATTAAATTTGATTTAATACAACCTAAAATGTACATACAATAATGCTTTAGAATGACTTCTTGACTTTTCCTTATCATATCAGTGATTACAAAATAAAGGAGACTGTTAAAGCTGGGAAAAATGTACATTTAGTTTCTATCGATTGTAGAGTATGACCTCACGAAGGTGTGCTCTACTCTCCGTCACAGTACGTGTAAACTCGTAGAAATGATTATCTTTCCAAATAATAAAATACCCTTATGCCATAATTATTGTATTGCAATACGTGGTTGGACACACATACGGTCCTGCGTAATATAATCATAATATTAATGGTAAATATACGATGTCTTTAGCGATTTATTTTTATTTATTGACAATACAATTATTATTATTATTGTATTGTAGTCAGCATATGTAGTAGAAGGCCAATAGCACGCTACGCCCGAGTGGCTTCCTTTTCCGCTTTACTACAAATACAGGCTCACCTTGTGGTTTCTTAGCATCTAGGACATCTAGGTAATGTTATCTGTAAATTGGCTCGTTAGTTAGCATTCGCATTACGACGGTTGCAATGTTTACAGATCTATATAAACGAGTATCCGAAACGAACACTTCGGATCCTTTTTTAAGGAATGTATTGTTCATTCATTGACAATGTTTATACTATCAATTTAAAACAATTATACAACATTGATCAAAAATTCAATAATTGTCAATAAATGTATAAACTACATTTTACCTCAAGATATGAGAGAGACTATAAAATCTTCCTTTAAATTAAATTTAGTAGTTTTGCTTTGATACTACTTCAAACAGATAGTAAAAAAAACAATATTAAAAAAAATATATAGAAATTTCAATTTTTACTTAATATTAACATCCCAACTTTTTCAGATCATTCCTTTGTATCTTATGGTATGGATGAAAATGTAATTATGATATCGAATCTAAATCATCATATCTAAATCACAAATTTCTTCCAGGCAATATCAGCACTCAGTCAAAACCGCGACCCTCGTCGTATCACCCGCGAGCTATACCGAGCCATACGCCAACAGGCCGCCGTGAGCTGGCTGAAGCCTGCCGACCTGGAGTGCGTGTTGTGCTACCACACGTACACGAGCCCAGTGACCACGCCCTGTGGGCATACGTATTGCCGGACTTGTATTGAACGCTCGCTGGACTATAGGAAGACGTGTGCGCTGTGTCTTCGGCCGTTGGACGACTTTAATCTGGCTGCAGTGAGTATTTTTTTAATTCATATATATTCTGAATTTAGTCTACTAATTCGCACTTAGCCACCGCGGTGGGCTATGCTCTTAACCCCTTTTCATCTTGAGAGGAGACCCATGCCCAACATTGGGACAATAATGGGTTGACGGTGAAGCCTTTCTAATATTCTAAATATTGATATATAAAGAAAGTAGAACTACACTTAAGGTTTTTACCAGAACCAGTGTAGTTCGACCGGGGAGGTACCACCCCCACAGCTATTTCTAGCGTGAAGCAGTTCTTCCTTTTCGGTGGAAAGGTGTGGTTGCTGGCTCATTTATATATGATCTTAGTCTTCGGGAGTAGCAAAGAGTCTATGATCGACGCCTGATAAAACCCCTGTTCTATATGAAGTTACTTATACGTGAGCGGCAGTCACTATTTACTATCAGATGGGCTGCATACTCCTTTTCTACTTCAATCTGATAAAAGTCACTTTTACATTACTTCTATAAACGCAAAAATAAACAACTCCGTTCCAAACAAACAATGTTCGTATTATTTATTCAATTAAAAATACAAGTCGGCATGTTTTGATATCCTCAAGGCCAATTTTCACTCTATGTTTCTCCAATCATTATTTACTTGGTGTTGCCAACGTATATGTGTATTTAAAACTTTATATTTAGAATAAACATGACATGTGTACATATGCATAATCTATAATTTTATACATCCCTATTCACTATACGTTATGCGAAGAGATCATAGTATAAATGGTTCTTGTGTGCCTAAATGCATACAAAAAGAGCTCTGCTGTAATAAAATGCACGCCAGTGCATCGAGATTATACATAAATATGGATTTTTTAACCGACTTCGAAAAGGAGGTGGTTCTATGTTCGACTGTATGTATTTTATATGTATGTTCAACGATTTCTCCCCCATTTGTGAACCGATTTCCAAAATTCCTTTTTTTATTCAAAAGAGTATACTTCTGAGGCGGTCCCATCGGCACCACGTCAGGATCTAATTGATTTTATTGTTTTAATGTTTTAAAGATGTTACTAGTTTCTCATGTTGCAAGGTCCATACGCGACCACTGTCCATCAGGTGGTTCGTATGCTCTACCACTGAGCTTAAATACGACGGCAAAAAAAAACTTTATAAATGGAATGATATTTTTCTGAACATGATAAATTAAATGATATTTTATTAAAGTCATTCGTTACCAAAGAAAGTACTATTTAAGGTAATGAAGAGTTTAAGCGGATACATTTGCGTTCAGTAAACTTATTCGCTATTTTGTCTACATATAGGAAAATTGCCTTGTATCATTGACATGACGGTATCACTTAAAGTCTGAGTTAGTGACTGCACCAATTGAGCCTAATAGTATGCACATTCGTCTGAATGAAGGGGCGAGTGCATTGTACTCTTATTGTATACAGTACATGTAATATTTGATCACAAGTATATTTTCTATGTATGAATAACACTAACCAATACCCGTTTATGTATGCGGTGAATTGTTAGTTTATTATAATAATAAATATACATGCATAATTTATATATGTGTTTTAGTTAACCATTATTTATAGCCGAATGTCGACTAAAATTTAAGGAATTTCATTATCATAACGCTAAATAAGTGAAAATTAACAGGTTTTATTTATCTGTTTGTTACTCTTTCACGCAAAAACTACTGATTGGATTAAATTTGGCACACTGATAGTTTATATCCAGGTTTTACACATAGGATACTTTTTGCCAGGGAAACAATATCCAGGCGGACTAAGCCGCCGAAATAGCAAGTGCCTATATAAAGAATCAGTTTTTTTTGTTAATAAATAATTGATCAATTGCGATCGTTAAATTTTGTCACCTGTAGCATCAAAGGAGTTGCGTATCAAAATTAAACAGGTTAAAACACTAATTATATAACACGTTCAATAATTATGCCTATTACTGGGTAAAGTGTGTTTATGTAACAAATCCCTCGAAGACGTCACTGGTAATCTTGCTCATACAGACGTAAGCCACTTGTTTCTGAACCTAACTTATCATGATAAAAAAATACATAAGCTGGCATTAGGACTTATAGCGGAGGGAAAATTTAAAATCAATAAATAAAACTGTTGATTATTTTTATTAATATCAATGATTTAACTTTTTTTTTCGTTGTTTTTTAAATGAAGAAATGGAACCACTATATTTTGTTTCACTAAATGTTGGTTTCAATCTATTTGTGACCTAGCTATATGACTTCATTTTAATCAAATACTCGGTTAGTTACTCTGTTCATAAAATCGAGCTACTCGGCCGAGCACATGTACTAAATTAAAAACAGCAGACCGATTAATAAACGAGTACTCGATGCGTCACTGATAGTTTCATTGTTTGCATTATTATCAATGCTGGTCAAGTTCCAAGTTACCAATTCGGTAACTAGAATCCATAATTTTCTTCCTAGACCTCATATCGTTCCACGCGTGTAAAAAAATTGGCATATAAAATAAAATACACGAATTATTGCAGTGTTTCTAAAAAACATAAAGGTCTCATCTCTTCCACTATCGATGCACAAAATGAGCCATCTAGACCAAAATCTATTATATCATATCTGTAAATGCAGTTTGTCCAAATACAAGATCCTTGTATATAGTGATAGCCTAGGTGAGCAGTGATAAGCGTAATGGTTAGATCTTGGCCTCTCAATGGAAAGTCCGAGGTTTGAATCTCAAGCAAGCATCACTGAAATGACGCGTGTATTAGAACTTAATTATTATCACTGCTCACGTGAATGAAAACATTGTGATAAAAGTTAAAACACCACAGACATAGGAGTTCTAAATAGAATCTGAAAAAAAAAGATTTTTATTGGTGTCTGAAGTGAGTTTAAAAATTCGCAATTGGTCAGCGCGGTGGTCTGTTTTAGTCATTGTAACCCGACTGCATCAGAAGGAGGGTAATGTTTTTCGAGCGTACGACTGTATGCATTTATGTTTGTTTGTTTGTATGGATGTCCATTTCTTTGGCACGCGTTACAGCATAAACGCCTTGACGAATTGTGACGTACGACATCCTTAGAATCGTCTGTTTGGAAAGGAAAACATAGGATATATATTGGCTATATAAAAAATGGCGCCTTAAAATGGAGGCAAAAGAGGGTGGAAGGAAGACTTTTTTACTATTACGACAATATGAGTAGCAAATGAAAGTACAGACTATATATATATTATAATACTTTTACTTGACCAGTTTGAACAAAAAATCGTTTTAAGCAGTCGGGTTGTTTGTTTTTAAACGATATTACTTGTGTTAATTATAGCTTACTTCATAACATTATGTAAGTAGGCAAAAGTTCTATATAGGTCTGACCCTTGCTTAGCGTAACAGGTCAATGTAATAGCTGTTGGGAGCAGTCATGTTATGGTTGTTTATGATGTAACAAGAAAGCCTAAGCTGTGCTATTATATTATCGGTCTACGTCAGATCTGACGTATTATCCATACGCAAAATAAAAGTGGAAGATACGCGCGTCTTTGCCTTGCATTTAATAAAAAAATGTTTCGAGGATTGAGAATAAGTAATAATAGAAAGGCGTGTTTGTATTTGTGTTTGAAATCGCATTAAACCAAAATTACTGAAATTAATTAAAAGGATTGGTAAAAGTACTCACCCTTATCTTGAGATAACATTTAGTTATAATTTAAATTAAATCCATTTATCAATAGTTATTAAAATTAAAAATTATGTTACATATATAGACTCGAGTGAAGCCGTGGGGCTTAAGTAGTATATATTTTATCACAAACTGTGTATATAACTGTCTATATAACTGATTTTAATCTCTCTATAATTTACTTAATTATAAAAATCGCGTAAATCCGATATAAAAATGCGTAATTTTGCATATAAAAATAAATTCAGGATACGTAGTATTGCATATTTTTAAACATAGATTATAACGTTCAAATGTATACATATTTAAACTTAATTTAGCCTATGTCCGTTTAGAATAACCTAATATCTGACAATTAAGGAATCTTAATAAGTTACGGGTACTCATGTTATGTGGTTTTAGAATTTCTTTTTGCCGATTTTAAAATGTATTAATTCCGCGATAATAATAGTCTAAAATAATACAATGAAGGAATTGTTAGAAATCAACACTCGAATTTTTTTCTTGACTTTCTTCTAATTATAGAAATACAGCAAAAGAGCGTGCAATCCACCCGACAGTATGGTCTGGCAAAAAAGCGTTGCTACCCTGTGACTGAATTGATAAACCTCGGAAAAGTATATTTCTCTTACCATACACTTCACATCAGGGCCCAGCAGCGCTTAACACTGCTGTTATAAAGCGGAATAGGTGTTGCGGCGAATTTGCCTC
>DWTU01000521.1:0-16811 GCA_018251515.1 Cecropterus confusis
AAAGTCCATCGGCTACCACCGAATCATCGACTACAATTGCTTTAAGTAACTCATCGCAAACTCAAACAACTGTCGATAACAGTACATTGATCAATAACATTGATGTTAGTCAATCTAATACAGAGGTTCTGCCTAAGACAGATGCAGTGTCATCTAATGTTGATTTAACTAAGAAACCCGCAAACGGACCTAAACAACAGACAAATGAGACATTGAAACCTATTGCTTCTGATGACAATGGTCCTGTGAAAAACGATATTCCTGTTATTCAATCCGATAAGCTTTCTAATAAAGTTTCAGTATCATCCAACTCTGATTTATCCAATGCGTCAAAAATGGAACCAGAACAACCATCGACAGCGCCAACGCAACCCAGTACACGTGGTGACAATGGTCTTTTAGAAAATGATACTTTAAAAAATAATAATGTAGTCTCCGTAACTAAGCCCAGTCCTGTAATCTCTGAATCAACTCAAAGTGACGTGATAGTTATTCCAGTTGTACCTGCTGTTTTACCCAGTTCTGAATCACCAAATGTTTCTGAACCATTTTTAACAAATTCACCGCTACCTAGTACAACTAGCGACATTGTTGGAACGACTATTTCTTCTATAATAGTTAAAGATGAGTCACTACCATCTGTAACAGAAAACTTTAGTGCAGTTAGTGAACCTCTTCAAGAAACAACAGGCTCTAATTTGAATAATAATTTAAACGGAATTAGTTCCTCCGTTCCTGTAGATAGTTCAACTGCAGCATCACAGATAAATACCGTTGCGGGCAATGCTTCTCCCAGTACTGTCACTGACGCTATTGAAGCTGTTTCAACTGGAAGCGAATTACTTACATCAAGTCCCGATGTTGTTACTGATGTTACTTCAATAAATACTCAACCGATCAATGAGAATGTGACTAAGGGAACCACGATATCTCAAATAAGTACCGTGACCGAAGCAGCTATAACAAGTTCTGTTAAGGAGAGTGTGAAAGTTGAAGACCTACCTATAGTTTCTGTTAATCCACCAATGATAACGAAACCAAATCCTGTAATTCCAGCCAAGGTACAGGTTGAACCAGGTACTGTTGTTGGTCAAGAAAATGTGAATACACCAATAAATTCTGCAAAAGTCACTACAGAAGCACCATTGACTTCGTATGGGCCCGTCTTGCCTGCTGGGGTCACCGTGCCAGTTGAACTTGGCGCGTCAATTGTTGGTATAAAGACACAGTAAAATCCTATTAATAATATTTTAAACGTGATATAGTAGTAGTATTGCTAAATAAGTATTAAGTTTGTAAGAATGGAATTAATTAGTAAAGCATAATTATTTATTGCACCACTTATCCTATTCGAACTGGCTATGTAAAATTTTAATTAAAGTTATAGATTGTGCATCAATTTTGTTGTTTACTTTTTTAACCCCTATAAGCGTCATTACATAATTTTACGAAATTAAAATAACTATGGTTATAAGTTATATTTGATGTAAAGGGAATATTTAAATAAAACAATTCTGTTATGCTTAATAATATGTACTAGTGACTTTTCTAAATACAAACTGTTTGGTTTAAAAATAGGTATCATAAAGTGGAATGTACGATAGAGGTATTTTTTCTCAATGCACACATTAAAATACTTAAAATATATATAATATAATTTAAATAAATTTAACGACCTACTTATTCTAAAACAAATCTTAACTACGAATAGATTACTCTGTCAAAGCCAATACTTATTGGGTGCATTAGGAGCGTTTGGATAGTTGTGTTGGGCGAGAGGATCACTTATATTAGGAAAAGAGTAAGGATCGTTCATATATTTATACTCACTGGATATACCAGCTAGATTCATATTAAGGGTGTTATGTGATGGGCTCCAACTAGAAGTCGAAGGATCAACGGCTATTTTAGAATAATCTGCAGGAACTTTTGGATACTCGTTATTTGGTAACTCTTTGTAATCAGTTGCATTAGGTTTTGCATATGTATCATCCCTTGGTTCTATGACTTCTTCGGCGGCAACCTTATCATCTGCATCATCTTTGGGTAAATAATTAATGGTTTTATTATACACGTCATTAGTAGGATACCGGCCATAGTCATTTCTTGGGATACCAGTGTCTAGTAGTTGACTGTGTGGAGGACCATTAGCACCGGTAACTAAGTGGCCAAAGGTAGAACTAGAGGTGCTTGGGAAGGTAGCGCTTTGAAATGCTTGGTTGAGATGTTGAGATTGTGCCATGAGTTGGTTATAGTTAGCATATTTTTGGTGATGCCAAGCGTCTGGGTGTTGGGGATGATGTTGGGAAAGCGACGGTATCTCGCTAGCCGGATAAGGGCAAGGTATTTGGGGCATTGGCAGAGCCGAGTAACTTGTAAGCGAGGGTGAAGAATTTGACCCGGTTTGTTTACGTAGTCGTGCTCTTCGGTTTGAGAACCAAACCTGAAATCAAGAAGAAAAAATCTGTGTTAGGTCTTATATTTTTGTAAATATATTGCTCATTAATGATAGTATTACTTGTTATAAATCGAATCTCATCCGAATGACATATACTCGTTATAATCAAATTTTGTATTAAGATTTTTTGATAGTTATCAAACAATTTTGAAACTGGTAAAACCCTTTGTGGTTTGACTTCGGAGGCACTGTAGCCTCATCCATTTCCATCTTATCACCAGTGTTAAGCGCTGCTGTGTTCTGGTTTGAACAGTAAGTGGTACATGGCAGGAAGGAAAGAGGTTTATAATTTCTACCTCAGCTTACACTTTGGTCTGGTGAGTGCACCCGTTTATATATAGTACCCGTGCTATATAGTATATATATTATAATAAAACATGAATTAATTAAGTCATCCATCCATCCATCCATTAGCCTTTCAAGGTCCACTGCTGGACATAGGCCTCCCCTTAACGGCGCCACTCCAACCGGTCCTGTGCCTTCTGAATCCAACGGTTACCCGCTGTCTTCTTCAGGTCATCGGTCCACCTGGTCGGGGGGCGACCTGTGCTCCTTTTGCCTAAACGTGGTCGCCACTCGAGGACCTTTCTTCCCCATCGGTTATCGGTCCTTCGAGCGATGTGGCCCGCCCATTGCCACTTCAGCTTGCTAATTTTGAGAGCTATGTCGGTAAGCTTAGTTCGCCTACGGATTTCATCATTGCGAATCATGTCTCGTAGGGAAATTCCAAGCATAGCCCTCTCCATAGCACGCTGAGTGACTCTGAGCCTTCCAATGAGGCCTACAGTAAATGACCACGTTTCGGCGCCATAGGTCATCACTGGCAACACACATTTCTCGAATAATTTCGACTTCAGGCACAAATAATTATTTAAGTACTTACTTGAATTCTCGCTTCGGTTAGCCCAGTTTGCAAAGCGAGTTCCTCTCTGGTGTACACATCAGGGTATTGGGTTCTATGGAAGGCTCTTTCTAAAGCGTCCAACTGCTCTCCAGTAAACGTTGTACGGGACCGTCTCTGCTTTCTCTTCAGAGTGAGGCCTGGCTCCGACTCGATGTCTGATGAATCTGACCCTCGACCTTGTAAAAAGAAAGTTAAATATATAAGTTGGCTTCGAAATTTCGAAACATAACTATAATCCCAATTTATGACTTTCTACGTGGCTTGATTTTGTAGAACGATACATATTCTATATTCCCCACATACAATGCACCAATACAATTCCGAAAGAAGAATTAGGTTTTTTCTTATTTAATCAAATAACGAAACGTTAATCTCTCAAGCAAAAGTATAAAATTTCATCAACGTTAACGTAATTTAAAGTCTCAAAGAAAGCCAAAATTCATAGGCTTGCACGTTTAAATATATTAAAATAATCCAATGTACAAATTATAGTACACACCATCGAAGGTAAAGTATTTAATACATCACAATTCAACCTGAACGCTATCCCTTACTTATCTGATCTATCTTCTTAATGCAGAGATATTATTTATGTGACGTTCCATTGTACCAATTTGTCTTCATCTGTTTTTTTAACACGCGTAATTTATTAACGGAACGTTTTTTCTAAAAACCCATATCACGTTTTAATTCGCCCATACGTGGATTCGGGGTTGCAGCACTCATTTATAAGTCGGTAGCGGTATCCTACGGAAACAGATTAAAAAACCGGCGCAACAATGAGCGGCTTTGGCCTCAAAACTGATTTTAAAAAATGCGGCTTATATTAATAGCCTTTTGAAAGTCAAAATTGAATGAAATGAAAAAATAGGGGCTCAGTGTGGAATAAGGAACACCCAATGCGGCGGTCCCTTTGTCGGCGTGTTTGCTGTTCGGGTGACATTTTGGCACCATTCAATATTTTGGTGTCGCGGACTGGATTTATGACATGTAAAACGACAACGGCTCTTAATGCGCCAGCGCTCGTTTAGCTTTCGTTTGTCGAGTTTTAGTTGAAGCCTGAACGGATTTTAGTTATTAATCGCAACCGCTCGGCCACGAAATATTCGCTGCAAGCGTCAGGAATGAGCGAATTTTGACAGCGCTAGAATTTGCAGCGAAATTTCATGGCCTTCCTCATAAGATCATATTCATTTGTTTTTAATGCAGAGCGATTTACGCGTGAAGTAAAACATGGCCCAAACAATAGTCAGCAATTGCGTTTTAACTTGAGGTTCCACTTCTTTGGTGGTAATTTCGGTTCGTCTATATAGGGTCCAGAGTTCTTAGTTTGAAGGGTTTCTTACTCTGGAAGTTTGGTATATGAATCCCAGGAATTATAGTATTTGGAAGTTACGTGGGAATTCTTGATAAATTTTCAATTGTTTTAATTAGGCTAGATGAATATGGAGACAAGTTGAATATGGTGAATAGTGTTATGGTCATAAAAATATGTACGATGGCTCATTCGGTCCGGAATGATTTCTAGAAACATGTAAGAGTAACCGACGAAGGTAATTACGCGAAATACGACATACTCTTACCTACGTGGATTAGTTAGGTCTTTCAAACTGATTATATACATGATAAACTATGATTTAATTTTTCAGACTCTGAGGGGAACATTTTGATTAGACATAGACTAGATTAGAAAGAATTTAATTAGACTAATTACTTGTTTTCAAAAACAGGTTTTATTTCTTATGTGCGGTTTTATTATATAAGTGCAGAAAGGAAAAGATATACATATGTGTATAATTTATGAATATTTAAAACAGAAGCGCAAATATTTCGCTTAGTTCGTTTATTCAATTAATTACTTGTATCAAAACGTTTTCTAACTCAACACATTAACTATTAAAATGGAATGCGAGATACCCGTAATTAAACGTATAATGTACAAGTTATAATTAAAAAGACAACGACACCGGTTAATAAAAAACAACGTATTGTAATAAAATGATTTACATTGCTCAAATTCCCTCGCAGGCTCTACACTAAGTTATTTGGCCTTTTTGTTGCGCTGATCATAACGTATGGGGCTAAATGAGAAGTACGAAAAAAGAGCTTAAGATCTTAACGCGTGCTCATAAAGTTCAGTTCATTTCTTGTTTCGAGCGAACGCTAAAGAAACTAAGGATTTTTATGTTTAAAGGAGCGAGAGAGGTATATGTGGTGTCCTCATGTGAAAAAGGGACATACTTTAGCGATTGCCGAAATGTGACCCCATGAAGGGATCGAAAGTCATAATTTGGAAGTTGAAAGAGCAGCGGCGGTTTAACACCTTCATAATCTGGGTTCATTAAAACGGTCGGGCCGCCTTTGTTTCAGCGGGTCGTTGCGATGTTAACAGATGGTCGGATTAGCACGTCGCGTCGGTGGGCGTGCAGTTTTGTGAATTGCGACCTTCGGATTCTTAAACAAATCGTGGGCTGTATTTGTTGGCAGGGATTCCTAACCCAATTTGCAAGGGTTATTCTATTAGTTACGTCCCACACCGCCCTTGTCTCGTCATGTTAAGTAGAGCTCTTGTTGTAAGGTCACATATTTTGGTTTGTCATCATAATTTATGAATTACTTTTAATTTTCATATAGCGCAGTGCATACGTAGAGCGTTCCAATTTAGGTCTTTGATCAGGTTTAATGATGAATTTAACAATGAATTAAACAAAAAATGAGACCTTATGCTCGCATTGAATCACAAATAAAAAGACTTAAAGAAGAGGAAACTTCCCTAACTCTGGTCTATAATATAAACTTATAATAAGAACGACCTATAAATATGTACAATTTCCTTAACACATTAAGAAAATATTTCATTCTTTAGATTTATTTATTTATTCTGAGTGTTTGTGTTTCCGTTTTAATATGTGTTAAGTGTAGATATAACAGTGTGAGGTAGGAGTGCAGAAATTTTTGTTATAAAACCAATCAATGATATTTTTAGTTAATACCTACTAACGTACTATGAAGGTATTCTCCACGTTAAAATTTTAAATAGAAAGATAGAAATTCCACCTCTTCCCGTGATATGTACTTTAGGATTAACCTCTAAACTGTTACATAATGTGAATAACGAGTACGTAGCAGGGAACGTACCCAAACCACGTTACCTACTTTTTACAAGTTTTGATTCCCTCCCAGCCCTCGGTGACTATCCGTAGTAAGACTATCCGTATATAAGTAGATACCTTCTCCCTGTGGTTTTTAAATAATAATTCGTAAATACATTTTTCAACCTATTTCCGCTAACAAAAAGTTAAAGTTGCGTATTTGAATATAATTCAAAAAGTGCGTGATATCGTTTAGGGGATATTGATTACGTGCCATAAATTCTAGCCCTCATCCCTGTGACCAAGCGTGAAAATTTAAACACTCCCCTCCTTCCCTAAAACGATCACGTAATTGGGGTATGTTCTTTGATACGTTCAGTATTTGAGAAATGTATACCACAGTTGGGCAACAATAGCCACTATTCATAATTAATCGGATAATCTCGACCCATTTCATCTCCATTGTATGCGATTGTAATATTTAGTTCAAAGACTAGGACCTAAAAGCTTTTAGGGTACACTGCGGCTGAGGTATACAAGGTATGCCTTTGATAGACGTTCATTTTGTTATGAACACAATCTTGTCATGTGATACGGAGCTGCATATTTTGATCTTAATGAATCTTAGTGTACACTGAATGTCTAAGGTGGAACCTTTCTTCTTAAGGAGGAACCATTACAGTTATTTAGTGAAGTATAAAAGCAGTGTAGTTTTCTGTTATAAAGGACAGTTTTGGTAATGGAGAAGAATACGAGGAGATTCAATTTTGTTTTCGGGAATGAAGGTCATATCTATAATCTGTTACGTGGAATGAATGAATGAACTGGGGACGTCTTACCCTCTGGGTCTCTCATATGGTACGGGTCAACATAAGGGCGGAGCAACGATTTTCAGGCCTCGAGGGGTCTCCTTACCCAGGTAATTCTCGAGGACGTCCAATACTTCACGGATCCTTAACATTTATACATAATAATACATTGAATTGAGTTATTGAAAACATTGTAATATAATGTACAAATTTAAAATATACGAATGCAGCCCATCCTCCGCACGCTCATACATTAAAAGTGCGAGTCGGACCACAAACTCCCCGACCACATGTGTGAATTCTACTACTGATACTCGATTAATCAAGCCGAAAAAAAGATTGAAAAAGTAAGGGTTGATAATTCGTGACCTTTTATACACGAGTTTGACCCGTGTTTGAAATGTTTTTCGTCATTTGTAGTATTTGCGAATGGTTCATCCATCCATGGTCCTTGCAATGTACCAAACGTAAACACTAAAAGATAAGGCCTAACGATTTTTCAGCTCACGATTGCACAGATGTCAACGTAAAGCTAGGTTAAATAAAAGCATTGACGACATGTACATGGCTGTGTGTTTTTTGTGAGGCGTGATGGTGGCATGTAATTCAAATGTAATGTCTCGGAGAGATTGCCTCCGTGGAGGTTCTGTAATAGTCCCCCGACCGCGCGACATTAGTTGATTCTAACGAGCGATGTTATTAAACAAATGCGAGATTTTATCGCATACTCTTTTTGTATTGTTCTACCGATGTGAAAGTGGACCACTTGTTTTATTATGGTCGTGCAATAGCCATATAATAAATACGCGGTTTCTAAGACTTGTAATGACTTTACGTAAACGCACTGTTGCTGAGTTATGTACCAGTGTGTACTTTTCCACCTATATGTACTCTGATTTCCTAGTTAATTTGTCAGTGTTTGTATTTGTATAAGTGTTTGTTGCCAATATTTAATTCAGTATATTTTACCTTTGGTAAATTATTCAATACATCACCTAATCGCTATATTTAGTCGTCTGTTGCTTAGTACAAATGGGCGAATATCGTTTCTCCATAATTAGGATAACTGTTTGTTATATAATGCATTAATAACTATGTTTTCATATTGGAATGTAACAAAAAGGCTTTGTCTTGTTGAAAGACAAATAATGTAAACTGTAGAACTTGCCCAATTTATCTTAGAGTAGCCTCGTAAATAAACGCGAACGTTCAATTACTTCAATTACTTTTAACAAATAATGTAATTCAGTAGTCCTACGACTATACAAGTATCGCAAGCTTTCGATATTTCTGAACTTATGAAAATGATCTCGCTATTAGAAATTTAATTCACAACTGTCACAGTTGTGAAATATTTCCAAGTGAAATGGAATGAAAAGTTTAAGCCTTATCCATTTAAAGCTAGACTCAGATTTTATCATTTATAAAATCTGAAATAAATTGTTTCAATTAATTAAATAGGGAATATAGTCATATCGTTTTAATTAAAGTCCTCGTCACTGGACTTACCTCAGGTTAATTCGCCTAATATTTCACTCAAAATTATAAAACCTAGCAAAGTCATGCGATTACTAGCTATATCGTATTAAATATTGCAAGCGGTTCCAGATTATGCACACCATTTTTGTATTTGATTTTGAAGTGAAACTTCTCGAGGTGCGCTATGAGAAAAATAAAAGCTTTTGGTGTAACCATTTTTGTAACGGAAGCTGCTACTTCGAAGGGTTCACTTTCGTAATAAAAATACTGTCGATTTATAGATATGATATGAAATGATAAAGCTAAAAACGTGTTACCGATCATTTGGTATTTTTTTGTAATAGGTTCAGTTTTTCCGCGTATATGTATATCCGTCGATACAAGCGGTCTTACTCGGGTGTAATGTATATTTTTTAAGTTTTGCATTTTTAGTTTTAGTTACATAGACTTTTATGACGACGTGTATCATGTTATTTTTTATATTTTTGGGTTCATGTTAAGTTGCCTTTTAAAATCGCTATTGCAGGTTTTTTGAGCTTGTAGTGTTGTACATTTTAGCAACTTAACAGGTACCTTTAAGGAAGTGCCGCTTTGAAATCAGTCCGGCCTTCAAATGTACAAAGAATTGAGTGTTTACTATAAATTATGGGATAATGCGACAAAGCCACAATAAGCAAAACATTGTCGATTGTATTCCATTACAGCACTATCGAAACTCTGCGGGCGGTCGCGGGTTGCTTTGTCGGAGGCGTTTATACTCGCGGCGCAAACAGGTACCGCTCTTACGTTTTGATGTACAATATGCTTGTATTGAGGGCACACCCTTTAGTACTAAAGTGAAACCGACACGATCCAAACTTAGTACATAGTTTGGTCAATTTTCAAATTCAGAAGGCAAAAGACCGGTTAGAGTAACGCGGTTTAGGGGAGGCTTATGTCCAGAAGTGGATCTCAAAGGCTGTCTGATGATGATTGTCTGTTCTAGGGTTGGACATTTTAAAGGAATAAGATTTGCATTTATTATATAATGTAAGTAAGGTAAATGAGACATAGTTTTCTGAGGCATTCCATCTTAGTCCTCAGGGGTAGCAACGCTTCTATGGCTAACTAGAGGCTAACTAGAGACTTTGATCTTACCTAGGATTGATTAAAGATGTACATGGGCGGCAGTAGCCATTACCATCAGGTGGGTTGCATGCTCGTTTGCTACTTCCGTACTATAAAATAAAATATACATAATACTATGTATGATGAGGTACGGTGCCGGTATTCAATAGCACTATTTACTCCCTTTCCGTGGATATGAAAGGCGACTAAGGGACAATATTCAAGAAACGGGCAGCAGCTATTTCCTCTGTAAAACTTCAACGGCCACTGCGTTAAGTATTGCTATTTTCGATTCTATTAAAAGTTTTTAAAGTGACTTAGCATGATTAGTCTTCTTCTCCGTCATTAGCTACTTGGTAGAGCGGTGTGTTCATCATATCAAGACAAATGTATGTATCTGATCTTGTAAGGCCACACATACAACGCTACAAATTGTATCAATTTTTCCAAAATTCTCTTAACATTGACGCTTATTTTTTTTATTTGATAAAATAAGAACAACACAGCGCAACTCACCGTCAATATTTCCTGGCCAAGAGGTACAACAAGGCAAGGTACACGGATGTATGGCGAGTTAAAGTACTCAACTATAAACATGCATACAACAAAAGCAACAAGCAAAACATGTCGCGTCAATTGTGCCTGATTTCAGCACTATCGTGACGAGCAGCGGGCGACCGCGGCCCGCTTTGTCGGTTGCGTCTGCTAGAACCAAACGAACACCGCCCTTTGACGCCTCGGCAAACAATATAGCAAGCGACAATGACGAGGTAAGATTTGTGTGCGGAAATTGATTTTTTGAGTCGTGAGAACTAGGCAGGTTGCGCCATTAACGTTTGCAATATCGTGAAAAGGTATGGGCGTTTCCAGTTGCGTAGCCGATATTTGGATTTCATATCGATATCCGAAGCGCAGGTTATTGCTGATATCAAATTAGAAGATTCAGTTGCGCGCGATCGGTAAACGAATTCGTTTTGACTTCGTCCCTTATTCCTTAGTGCATGGTGAAAAATGATTTTAAATTTTGTATGTTTGTTACAGTTACTCTTACAGTTACCCTAACAGTAACCTTTAGTAGAGTACTTTAGGATAAGCTGATATAAGTAGTTGGATATAAGCAGTTGATATAAGTGTTTGGATCATTTAGTTCCATAAACCCGCAGGGAGAGGGATGAAAAAAGCCCGTAAAAGCACAAATGCGGCTGAAAATAGATCGCGAAACAATGCTACATAATTAGGTGTTGTACGATGTGCAGACACATAGAATGTGGACGATACGTGAACGTTATTGTACCTGAAATAAATCTTTGTTCACTGTATTTAGTCTTCTATTTTTACATCTTAATTTTAATGTTTTAGTATGTATATCGAATGTACCGCTTGTCTATAATACTAAAACTGTGCTCTTAGTACGAGTTTATAACTTTTTTGAAAACCATTGTTTACGTTTACGCCCATTGCAAATTACATTGCAAGGTATGGGTAAAAAAACAAAAAAAAAACGACTTCTATGCCAAAAAAGGAAAAAAATAATTTAAATATATGTTGGTTTAGTACATACACAGTACATAGTACATAGTCCCGAAGTCGGCGCTTAATAAATTTCGCTAGATCATGATGATAAAACTATGTCCTATGAGTATATGGGTATCCTGGTTTCCTTACCATGGTATCACCTTTGGAATATCTTCTTTCCAACAAAAAAAATAATCATGGTAATCGGGTCATCAACGGCAAAGTCATTCGCGAACACACATAAAAAATATTACGGTCGAATTGAGTAACTCCTTCTTTTTTTGAAGTCGGCTAAAAAACGAAATCATAAACGTACCATGTTAGTGCAATGTATAGGCGGAAACGTAAACAATGATTAATTTAAGGAAACTATGAACTCGTACTAAGGGCACTGCTGTGTAATGTCCATGGTGTAATCAGGCGAACGTGACATGTTACATGAGGCATTCGGACCTTATCTTCAGAAATAGTATTATTAGATACAATTTCTGTAGTAGTTTAGTTATTTATAGATTTCTATTTGCTGCCATGCCCATTTATTATCAGATAGATCTTTTATATTAAAAATACGAGTACTCCCTATATCTTGGTATATATAACCTTAAAAATCCTTTGTAGAACAAAGTTAGTAGAAAGTTACGTTATTCGAGCAGTTAATATTATGGTCTTTTATTTTGCATGCCCTTCACGCTCTGGATTTAAGTTCAAAATAGAGCAAGTCAAAAATATTTTTTCCATAGGCCTAATTGATTGCAGGTGTTCTTAATCAAGGTTTCACCATAATCGGCGTGACAATGTAATGCGTCATGTATGGCCAGTTTTTGATATACTTTACTCAATATTTAAATATACACATATATACATACATGTATATATGTGTATATACATATCTATGTATATACATATCTTTGATAAATACAGTTGATTAATACAGTGTATTTTTGAAATTTCGAAAGGTATTTCTTTATTGAGTCTCGTAACTAACAGCGTAGAAGATACTGGAAGAATATTTAATGTCTTTTTAATAACAAAGGCCTGTTATTAAATAGGACAGGCATTCTAAAGTCGATAACGATCGTATTGTCTGCACCACCAACATCTAGAGACAAAGATGGAACGCCTCATTTAAGTGTTTTACACGACAACACATCCCCGACATTTTTTTATAATATGGAAGAAGCAAACGAGCATGCAATCCACCTGATAGGACACCCACGGACACCTGTAATCAATCCCAGCTAAGATCAGTCTTATCTGAGATTAGCTACAGGTGTATTGTTACTCCTGAGGACTAAGTTGGAAAGCAGATAAGTCTATATCCCTCCACATCCTCCAGATTAGAACACAGCAGTATATAACACTGCTGTTATTAGGCAGAAATACGTAGGTGTGGCGTCGGTGCTATCGCAGTCGAACCATAAAGAGTTCTACCACCTTGAAACTTTATTTTATTTACTGCTGCTGCTTCATGAAGTAAATAAGTATAGCGATGACGACACTAGAATCCAAGATCCTCTAAATAAATTACACTTCAATATGATGATGAAAAGAAAAGATAGATAGATGAATAAGTTTGTCTTACCTCCGAGTATGCCGTCTATACTGTAGTCCTTCTTTCCGTCAGGATCCCTTGCACCGCCCCGTAGTAATCGCGAGATGGATGATATGCTCGGTGGATCCGACACACCTTCCTGCAATCGTATGAGTTTACTTAACATAATATGAGGTTCAAAGAAAGATTTACTACGAAGGTAAGCTTGTTTTGCTCGTCTGCATTGGAGGGAGGGTAGTGTTTTCCGAGCGTGTGTATGTATGTAGTGTGTATGTGTAGTGTGTATGTATATCTTTGGCACGCTCTACAGCTGAATCGAATTTTACATGTCATATTGTTGGATTCGTCTATATTGTGTCATAAGGACACAATTAATTGTTAATTAGTTCGCCTGCGAAGACTGCGCAACATTACGAGTTTTTTATTGTTACTTAAGTAAAATGAATTATTATAAAAACAAAATACCCGACTACGTTAAAACAATTTATTAAAAAAGAAAATAAAAATATGCAATATATCAACTAAAGTTGCGTTTGTCAACGCCTGTAGCACTAACAAACGAACAAGTGACGATAAGTGAGTTTTGTCGCTAATAGACACTTGTGATCAAATAAGATGAGAGGTGGGCTACAGATGCATTTTTACCTTTGGGTACCAAGTTGACATGCCTCGTATAAGCGTCTCCCTCTTACTACATCCTTCAAACTATAATACAGAAGTGATTAACACTTCTGTTTAACGCTACCGTCCGTCAACCTATTATTGTCCCATGCTGGGCACGGGTCTTCTCTCAGATTGAGAGAGTTTCGGGTCATAGTCCACCGCGCTGGCCAAGTACGAATTGGTACTAGAACTTTTTAACGAACTCTCAGGTATGCAGGTTTCCTCACGATGATTTCCTTTACCGTAAAGCACTGATAATTAACTTCTAATACGCACATAATTTTAGAAAATTCAGTGGTGCGTGCGTACGTGGAATTCGAACCTCGGATTCCCGATTGAGAGGCCGAGATTCAACCATTTGGCTATCACTGCTCGTTCTGTTTAACACTGATTAGTAATTCGAAGTTCGTATCGGTACCTTAGAAGTCGAACCATGGATGCTTCCATCTGTATAAAAACTCGATGGTAAAATGTCATAGTCGTTTGCCAATCTTAGACATTTATTGCTAAAACCAAACCTTAATTGAATATTGAAGAACTTCAATGTGCAGAATGATTTCAAACGAAACGAGATTATTTTGCAGGAGATTCCATATTTATAGCGCAGAGAATTATCCTTTGATAACTGGACCAAAATATGAATCAAATTATCACATGAAAGCTTCAGTTATTTGCATGTTTTCATGTCGACCCACGCCAAATTCAAAGCAGAGGCAGACCAGGTGTTAAATAGTTTTCGAATGTTTCACAAACATTCCAGCGAAATTCGCACTGCAATATGTAGTTTATTAAAACTGCATGTTTCGAATTACGCTTGAATACCGCAAATTTCAGGAGAGCTTGTAGAGAAGCTTAATTTCAGACTCGAAATTAATTGCATATTTTCAAGTGTACGCTTCCAATTCGAGTTTCGTGGAAACACTCCTGTAATAACCAACTTTCATACTTGTTGTTGAGTGGGTATGGGATTGTCTGTACAAATTGAGTGTATATTTCTTTATTTATGATCCCATTTTTATTTGAACGGTGTGGTATTAACATTCAATCATTGTTACACCTTGTAAAGTAAGTAAATAAATAAAGCTTTCTACACTCATAGCTCCACACTAGGATTACCTCATGTGTCGTGGGTGCCATGGACACAAAAAAACGAGTATACAAACACCCAAACCCAGAACAGAAATATAAATTCATCATTTAGATTTCTGTCTGACCGGGGATCGAACTTGGAATCCACTGCGCGTCAGACCGGAATGGTGACCGCTCCGCCACGCGGGTCGTCAAATGGGAAGGGGATGGATGGAAAATGGATGGATGGACGTCACTGAAAATCAGCGTCGTGGTCCACAGACCACTGCATAAGCTGAGTGCCTGCCCTTTCGCGGTATACTGCTTTTAACCATGTTATTTTTTTTTTGTTTTCGATTCCTTAGAATAATTTTAGTAAGTTTTTTTTGTAGCGTCTTATCGTTTTTATTCTTTTATTGTTATTATTATTTTTTATGAACTTAATTTTTACTATTTCTTTTCCCTTTATTATCGGTATAATGTGTTGTTATATCGGGAATAAAAATGTTTTCTTTTTTTCCTTCTTTCTTAAAAGCATATGTCACGGGATAAAGGTCTATGTTACGGGGTAAGAGCCCATATTGCTGAGTAAAAGACTGTGTCACAGGGTAAGAGCTTATGTCAAGGAGATAAAGCATATGTTGGGGTAAAAGCATGTCGTCAGGTAAAAAAAACTATATTTCGCAATATACCTATATTGCGAAATATATTTTTACGTAATAAGAACCTATGTCACGGATTAGAAGCCTATGGCACGAGGGAAGAGCCCATATTGCGGGGTAAAATTCTATGTTGCGAAGTAAGAGCTTATATTACGTAAAAGGGTAGAAACAGGGGCATAACGTCTAAAGTTTTCTACGTAAGCTTAAAATTTACTCATAAATTACTCTAATAAGTAGATACAAATATATGTGCAACAAAGAAAATTAGAGTTATACTGTTGTAAATCTGTGAATCGTGCAAATAAGTAACAAATTTTCAAAGTAAAACTGACAAAAATATAATTTGATTTATTTGTAAAGTATTATTTACAAGTAACACGTGCCGTAGCTACAAAGTGTGATTCGAGTACATCATTGATTGGCAAACGATGAGACAGGTAGATGTATTTTATTAAGTGCATACTTTTTAGCAAACCATATTACTTTTTATGAGACGTTTTTGCCAACAATGCGCCGTCGATTCCAGTCACGATTTATATTTATTGGCGTTTCTTGTTGCCCATATTTGCTATTTTTGATGAACTGTTACAGTCTACGTTTGAGGAGTATTTGCTGTGAGTCATTTAGTAACTGAGCTTGCAAATTGTTTGATCAAAGAGGAAACTTATTGTTGTCATTCAAGTCATCAATTTCTATTACTGTTGTCGTTGTTGTGAGACGTTATACAGGCTTATGTTCTTGATTGTTCACAAGTGGTTTAGCGGGAATTTTAGAATTTTGTCTCAACTCTTCTACGCTTCGCAATGTGCAGGATCACAAGCGAATTACATATACAAATTAGGTTCATATAGTCGAGATATGTGAGTCGTATCACTGTTTCAAATTTTGGTCATATGAAAAATAAATTAGTACTTAATGCCCTACTTGAGGTCAGTTACACAATTAGTAACCTGGGTATCATGACGAAGTTGGGGGCCTTTAAGTTCCCATTCCTCCTTACATCTTCCAAATTTACAATGAATATCAGAACATAACCGATTAATAATTGAATAAAAATATATAACTCGATTGAATACAAATACATGCTTTCTACTATTTCATTACATACAAAGTAACTTGAGTCTAAAATAATGCTTTATCAATTAAGTAGATACTCACCTTTATTAATTTTTCTCGTATTTCCCACGAGAATATTCCCGGATTTTGCCTCTTGAGCTCCTCGATCCTGGCCTCTACTTCCGGTGTCGCGACCCTGGGTTTAGAACCACCGATCACACCCGGTCTTATTGACCCCGTCTCCTGAACAAAACACATTATATTTATACGTTCTATAGTATAATTTATGCTTTTAAAAAGGCATCAATGTTTATGATTTCAGTTAGAAACTTGTAGCGGGTTTTGTGTATGTGTTTAATTAGTAATAATATGTGTTTTAATTGTGTATATTTATGTCAATTTCTTTATTGCAATTGCGATTAAGTCATTATAGCCTGAAGATATAT
>DWTU01000522.1:0-16793 GCA_018251515.1 Cecropterus confusis
TTGTTTCATACAAGACAAATAAGAACAACGCGTTACTCGTGTGTTTTCAGTTAGGTGGCTGGAGACAATGAGATCTAAATGTTCAGGCATGCGTTTTAGCACTTCACGCTCGCCAGTTAGATCCTCCTCGTTGAAATACACCTGTGTTTGCTTCGTTACTCTTTGTTCTACCGGAATTCATTAGTTTATTGTTTAGAGGAACCATTAACTTGCGTACGAGTTACGAAAATGTAGAGCTGCCATTCAAAAGTTGTTTACGGTCTACTCATATATCTAATAACATTATTCTCATAGTTTGTACACTGATAGTGAAGTAATGATCACATTTTTCGTGAATATTACACGAATCTCATTTTACAGTGTCGAAAAATTTATGGATCAGTTAATCATGTAGAGCTTCGCGGTTAGGCCCTTATTCGTAATTTTATAACTTTCTTTGCTCGATATAAAATGAAACAATAAAAGTCGACCGCAATTTTTTCGTACTTTTTACATTATTCGGGATTGGAAAGTGACACGGTCGGTTATCCGCGGACCGTGCTGGCTACGGGTTACCAATTCAGACAGATATTTTTCTACCACTAATATTTACTCAGAAAGGCAAATGCCTCTATATTCGCCACAATTACTTCAAGCCTCCCTAAAAATAAAAATAATTATCGAGTTAGTTAAGTAATAAGAACTAACTTTATAAAATCATAACGACCGAATCATAACTTTCTTCTTTTTTAAGGACCTCTTTTTATTTCTCTTATACTGAGACACTTAAATTTTTCTTTTTAACGACTTTTGTATATTAAAAAAAAACCCTAAAATTACCCCTAAAAATTAAAGCCCTCTAGCTCTCTATATTTCTATCCCATACATCCTACCTTTTACTCCCAAACTTTAGAGAGAAAAATACCCCTAATTTGGAAACCCTGCCGTGGCCTGCGAACTGGCCAGCCTCGAATCTGTTGCAGACATTTTCCTGCCAATTTCGCGCATGTTGTGCCTCGTTTCACGCTTTTATTGCGTTCAATTCATTGACTTTTATTGCCCGCAGTGAGGTAATCGTTGTTGTTATTTCGTGCATTAGGTAATTTTTAACTTAATAAAACAACATTTTATTAACTCCGAGCGTTAAATTTAAATTACATAAAATGCGACCGCAAGGAAACGCAATCTCTTTAATTTATGAGAATGGGACCCTTTTTTGTGCAAAAAATTGCTGCTTCAAGAAAGCACCGTGGAGTGTGTATTCCACCATAAATTGCCCTTTATGCGAAAGGTTTTATAAAATTTTGTGAAATAATGTTCAATAAACGTCAGCTTACACGGAATGCTTTTAGTAACGTGCGATTAATTACGTCTACAGCACACGTTTAGTAAATATACAGTACAATTTTGGTCTTTTCACATTCCCAAGAGTTAAAACACTTTAAAAAAAGTATTGTATGCTTTATACTCAACATGATTGTATGTTAACCTAAGTAAGAAAATACAAAATTGTATATTTGATTTCAAGAAACAGTAACTTCGAATATTCGGCGTAATGTAGAGGCCTAGCGAGGTTTTAGCATTTAAGCATCGTCGGGAAGAATCATATTGCGTATGTAATTAAGCTCTAATTAAGGCACATTTCTCACGATAATAAGATCCAATGATACGAGACAAACCCCAGACAACCCCAACATTGTACGATGCGTGAAAATGAAAGACAATGCGTCGGGATGCGCACGAGCATATCGCTATGGAGAGAATGTAGGAATGCGCGATTTTATGTTTCGAATCGATTTTTCGGGTCGCCAGCTCATAAAGGGCTCCGACAAATGTCGCTGCATTAGTGTCGTCAGCAAATGAATCGATTTTTAAAATTCGGTTTAAAATGCTCATTTTTTTAAATCGATGCATTACTTTCAATAATTGGGCGTAAGTACACTTTTAACTTAAATGTTACGTAATTTATGTATGCGTCCAACAGAGTCAATTGTCGTTTTTAAATTTAATTACAAATGTAAGATTTATGTTGTTTCTTGTGTAAATTACTTACATTATAAATCAGGTTGAGTAATTTGATAACTTACAGATATATATCGAACTGCTACTTTTAAGCTAAAACTACATCTCGTATCCACTTGAAACCATTTATTCGTGTCTGATATTTTATTAATATTTCATCGATTTAGAGATTTTTCTCTTTCTTTCGTTCAATACCTCGCAATCGATGACCAGGGGACCATGCCTATGAGGAATGTGGCGCGCGGCAAGAATGCGAAGGATTCACGACTGCCGAAAACGTGCGTACGCGTCCCGTGACAGAAAGCACGCAACATCTTTGTCATCGAGTCGGCTGAATGCCTCAAACATTCAGGGAATACGTACCACGACGGTGTGTACAATAACCCTTTTTTGTTAATAGCGTGGTGGAGTATCTCTACAGGTGCTTGAGTCTAGCTTTGTTTTGTACATGTTGACGCTCTATTTACAACACCTGCCTAAAAACTTTTAACACTTAAACACTTAATTTAAATACTGGTTGAAGAACACCAGAAATTCCGTCCATTCATTTTGTAAAGTATTAAACATTAATAAAGTAAAGATCTAAGACAGAAATACGCAAATAAAGAGAAGGTTCTTATCAGTTGTCCCGGTGAGTGTTACGACTAGGGACAACTAGCGACAACTACAACTAGGGACAAAATAATCTACCCAAACTTCGTGCGATGCTCTATGTACTAAGTGATAAAGCAAAACTATTGAAAAGTTTCACACAACGCACGCTAAATCACCATGATTTTTTACACTTAAGCGATGTAAGCCCATCGATATTTCACAAGATATTAATCGAAAAATTATAAGTTTAGAACGATTGACTATTTGCTGGGAGTGTTAACCGCCCACAAGATTTAACTCCGAACACAATAATTATATACGATAGACACTTCATCTTACCAAAAGCGTGCGTAAAGAAATATTATTTTTGGAAGTACTAATAATAGTTGGTATCTGGCAAATCACTTAAATCATCTTGGACAAAATCGCATCAAGATATTTTTTTATCACTTTTAGTATACAGTTATATTACAATAGAGTTAATTTAAAAAAATCTTAGACCATAATAAATATATAATAATTAATAATGAACAAGTAAATGAGGAATAAAGTAATTATAATATAATAATAATAACTATTATATAGTACGACTGGCTGAGCTCGCGGTTTCACCCGCGTTAAAAAAATGTAACGATATACACGTGACTTAAAGTTAAAACAATTTTAAGAATATATATTTTTAAAGAGAACTAATAGTAAACGACATTAGCACTTTCAATACAAACAAAAAATAATATATATATTTTTTTTAATTGTTAAATCCTGTACCAAACTAAGCAGTACTTATTCTGCTAAGTTACAGGTGAGACCCCGCTTGGAGCAATGTTCGAAACTCTGGAAAAGGACACTACGATGTCAATATTAATCCGATACTTAGGTTTTCTATAGATTAGAACTTAGAACCCTGCGTTACTTACCACAGCGTCCCTTTGCAAGTACTACCGGTACAAGGGTAAGAGTTCCTACGACCTGTTTGACCTAGTTCTACTCCATCACACCCTCAGAGACATTGCCTCATCCACCGAATTTCATCTAGATCCGTTCAGCCGTTCTATCTTGATTGTGTAGGTAACAAATATCTATCCATCCATTCTCACAAACTTCCGCTATTTTAATATTTGTAAGCATAGGATAAGGTAAGATTAAAAAAAAAGTTTGCGGTTTAGAAATAATTTTATATCGTATGTACCTAGTCTTCACGAGAAATAAGAAGACTGTAGAGAGAAATACTTGTTGTGTTATTGACAATATTTTACAAAGGACATTCGGAACATTCGTATAAGAGATTTAAAGCAGTTCATGATTGTATGCTATGTATAGGACGCAGAAGGGTCTACAGGAGGCGGTAGCCTGGAATTAAGGGTAAGTGCACCGATAATTGCACCGTGAGAACGATGCGCGTGCGCCGACAACACAGAACATGCCATTTTGTATCTGTTGTTCTGAGTAGAAAACAACAATTTTTGTAAATTTATCACACTTGCAAAGAATAATTTAGGCTCGCAAATAATTTTACTATTAAATATTGCAGACAAATGCTGTAATATTAAATGATGTGTCAGATTAATTAAAGCTGTAATATTAAATGATGTGTCAGATTAATTAAAGAAATTAAAAAATGTGTAGTACAACTGACACAGTTGTACTACACATTTTTTAATTTCTTTATTAATAGCACAAACGCAGAGCTATAAATAATATTGGTACCATTTTTGATCGAATCAAACAGGCAAATGCCTCATTATAAATTGTAACTGCATTACGTTTTAATGTTAAGGCGATGTAGGTAAGAAACATGCACAATTAAGTCGAGAACTATCCTATAAAGAAGATCCTATAAGCATCAGATAAAAGAAGAATACTGATTGTAATAAATGAGAAAGTTTAAAAGTCATGTTTATTTCTATATAAGAATTTCAAATAAGAAGTAATAGTGCCGCAAACAATACACGCAGTGAGTTAGTGAGTTGAGTAATTAAGACATTGGAATCAGTGAAAACAACGTCACAAGAGTTAATTAAATAAGCAATAGTTCTAAAGCTAGATGGTTTGTGCAACTAGCAATTACACGGCCAATCAATCTAGCAATTACCGCTTAAATAATTTTGACAAACTCTTTTTCTGCTTACTGTACGTAAGTGTACAGACAATGAAACTCACGCGAGTGGACGTGATGGAAAATTGTAGAAGTGCATTACCTCGGCTCCCCTTGTCTTGGATTAGACAGCTGCTAATGAAACTAGGTGGTTGAAGTACAAGTTACGTTTTACTTGCACGTTTTATATTTTCCCAACGAATAGAGGACCTAAGTCTTATAATTTATTTCACCACTACCATAAAATAAAAGGAAAGTAATATTATTACTTTCCACTGTAAAGTGTATGTGTTAATCTAGTTCGTAATCGGTGTACCAAATTCTATCCAACAATTAAAATCACTTATACTGACGACCCACGTGGTGGAGCGGTCACCGTACCGGTCTGACACGCAGTGGGTCCCGAGTTCCATCCCTGGCCAGACAGACATCTGAATGGTGAGTTGAGGTTTCTGTTCTGGGTCTTTGTGTTTGTGTATTCGTCTTTGTGTGTTCATGGCACACGACACACGAGAAAATCCTAGTGTAGGGCTATAAGTGTAAAGACCGTTTAAAACGTTTAAATATCAGTAGTGGTTGAGTAAAGGAGTCATAATAAACTATCCTCCCTCACAAAGTTTACTCTTTATTGTATTGGTAATATTTATTTATATCAAATAGTATCTGAAACTAGATAATGACACTAATGTAATCACGACAACATTAAACCTTTAGATCAGTTAGCAAGGAGAGTGTGAACCTAATTGAATAAAAATTTATAAAAATAAATTCTTACTAACTCGACAAAGATAGACTTAGGTATGAATAAAAATTAAAAAATGAAACTCGCCAAAGATAAACTTAGGTAATCGATAAATTAAGAATAAGCTTTTAGCAAAACTATAGAGCTTTGTTGGACAATAGAAAGGGAAATTTGTGGAGGTCAGTGGAACGCTTTCGTGATGTCGCAAATCGAGTTGACGGTGATGAATCGGTAATAACAAGACAATTCGATACGGCCAGCGGTGACATCTCGCGAATGCAAACGCCTATCGCATAGACAACGGTGAATGTCGCAGTTCGATATAAAAATTTGATATTCTATGAAGCGTCCCTGGATACCTGGGTATTACATATTGACTTGCCTGCCTAGGCCTACCTTTACTCAGTGACATCGCAAGACGGCAAAATATCGCTTTTTGTCACTCTACTTGAGATTGGGCGATTTTTTTTGTCATCAATATGCAGAGATACAAATGCCAAAGCCTATTTAGGTTTGTCGGCCTTTGTTTTTTGGTCGTAAAGTAAGATTTTGGCTTTTTTTTCACCGACCTTAAGTTCCTTAATAGATGGATGGTGAATTCAGCTCCGGTCCCGTGCTGCATAAACACGCTACGTCACTGCCTTTGCTATACACCTCTGAGACACAGTGAACCAACGAAAATGAAAAAGTCACATCTCGGTGTTTAAGCTTTACTTTTTACGTTAGTATCATAATAGGCTGACATTGACTGGTCCTTATTAAAGGGTAGTGAATGGCTCAAGTCTCATTAAATTGCTACGATAACGTACATTTTTTTAATAAAATGGATATATTACAATATGTCTTAATTTATTATTTAGCTTCAACGTTAATATAATCTACGACTAGCATAGACAACACCATCGCAGACGTACTAAAGCCTAGATGAGCGCGAGACATTTCATTTAGGTTAAGTACTTTTTTAAACCGTTATGTTCAACCACTAACGATGAGTGGCGGATATTTTGTAGCACGAGCTAATAAGATAACCGCAAGCTAAATAATTATGTCTTTGACTTTTTATGCATATATTAAAGACTACTATTATTACCTACCCATGAAAAAAATAACATCTAAAACAGTAAAGTTATTTTACAATTATCGTACCAGTATTTACATTGATAAATAAATAATTAGTACAGAGTATCTATTTATTATCTGTATTGGTTTCGTCTTTATAATTACATTTTGGTGTTGGTGTCGAATAATGTCGCGTGTGCAACTTTCGTATTTTCCTTTATTTTTTTTTCTACGCGCCAAAGGTTCATTCATTTTAATAGGCCAATTTAAACAATTAAGTATTCATTTTTTTTAGCTTGTTATAACTGCTTTAATAATCATACGCACTGCAAATGCAAGAATCTAAGAATTAGTAGTGAGTTGCAACGCGACTGTTTTTCATACAGACAAAAATGGCAAACAACTAGTATAATTTATTTCTCATTACTTCAAATTCTCTCTCTCTCTCTCTCTTCGCTCTCTCTCGTCAACTCATTATTGCCTGTCTGCTGTGCACGGATCTCCTCTCAGAATGAAATTTTAGACAATAGTCCATTGCGCTGACCAAGTACGAATTGGTCGTGATGTACCTTTGTGAACAATTTACAACAACTCTTCCATCAATCCATTATTGTCCCACTGCTAGGCAGCCCCAGATCTTCATTTTTTTAGGGTTACACAAATGCAGGTGTCCGTGTCCATTTCGTTTCTAACTCAGTGAGCAGCGCATTCATTGCGGATTACAAAATCTTGCATAGGTTGCAGTTGGCTTATGAAGACAGGAATGCAATTTGAAAAGAATGTGCACTCGGGTGATCGTTCGGACAATGGACCGCTTGTTAATATGCGATTTTATGTTCTTACCATCGTACATCTGTATTATGGCACTCGTTAAGCGTTTGCGTATCTCGACAAGCTGGACATGCTATACAAGCTGTACAGCATGCATATTTATTTTTGTGATTCAAAAACAAAAAATCGCTTTGAGAAAATATTGGGACGACTAAGTCGAAACGTCTTTGTAAAAGAGTTACAGATCGCACCCCGAGAAGGTGGACTGATGACCTGCCTATATTTCAGATGGCTCAGGGTCAGCTTCAGATGCGCAGGTTAGGGGCGGGCTATGTCCAGCAGTGTACCTACTGTCAAGGGCTGATTGATGGATGGATGAAGTTGGATAATGTGAGCCATTCAAACATTTCTTATGTATGAGGATAAATTGCTTTACAAGTAGCAATTTTAGCTTTTCAATACTTAAATCATGTAACGTTTTAGCTTATGAAAGTGTTTATTATAAGTATCTGTGCAATCACGCATTTCATAACGTTTAAGCATGTCGTACTATGTACAAGAAGCAATTACGTAGGTAGTAGTAGATACAGCTGAAACTTTTACGCTAACGGAATTGCAGTAAAATGCAATTTAATGCGGTTAAATGCAATTCCGTTAAAATTCTTGGGGCACTATACGAAAAACATCAAGTACTTGGGCGTTGTCTTCCGCGATAGAGTAACCAAAAATTATTGCTGATAGATAAGTATTCGTAAGCCGTACGTAGGTTATCGATATTTTACTGGTGTGGTATACTAAATCAAAAAGTGAAAAGATTTGATATCGAACAATTTCTATACATAACTATGTATAACCGGGAATCTCACTATAATTATTACGTCTGTGGCGAGTTGCGAACGTATCATTAACAATTCGATGTAGCGATGTTATCACAAAGCGGAATCATCGTTTCGGTTACTTTTCGGCCATCCGCGCGGAATTCGAACTACGCTGGGAGCCGATTAAAATTTCCGAAAAAAGAGCTTTACGCGATATAATTTAAGGTCAAGAAGGAGCGTGATCTCGGCGCGGTGGATAAAAATTATTTATTTGCGTGGGGCGCGGCAATTAGGTAGGCGGGGCGAGTCTGCGCGCGCGACCTCTGACCGCGGCCACTCGTCCTGTCGCGCTGACGGCCGCGAAACAATTCCAAAATTGCCCCGTCGGGCCCGCCGGGATCTCTTCGTCACGAGCTCACCTACTTTCGCATACTTATACACAATTTCCGTAAATTACACACATACACGTATGCCTTCCCTTAATTGCTCTACAGTGTTCGCTACGGGTTACTCGGATAATACCGTTTGTCAGTCGAAATTGAAAACGTACTTTCTTGTAGTTGTCCATATATCACGCGCGTCACAAGGCTCATTATTTTCTTACATTCTCTGAAGGAGATGGCAATTACCGATACATCGTGTATCGACGCACGCGCACGCATGCTACGTCGCGGCTCGCCGACGAAATGTGGGCGGCGCGAGTAGAAATTAACTTCGCTCTAAGATACTCTCCGATGCGATACAGTATTTAGTCCGTTTTACTCTTTTTTGATGCGGGGAACTAGCCATGAAAGCGATTAATATAGGCGATACATGGGGCGGTCAGTAATAACACTGGTGGACAAGCTAGGGGAGTAACGCAACTGAAATTATCTAAGGCGCTTCGTAATATCGAACAATGTAATGAGAACGAAATTAATATAAAACAGTAGTTAGGTATAGATAGTAGCGCATATACGGTTACGAACGGTAGCTTTCGTGATAGCTTCTTAAAACAAATTATCTAACAGACTTTTATTGTTGTAGGTAAGTGGCAATAAGCATGTCAATTCGATGTGAAGTGTTAATGAGGCTTAGTGTTTAGTCGTAAATTTATCTAAAGATCGCGTAAAATCGTAATAAAAGGTGTTAATAAAGACGAACTAATTGTGAACAAAGATAGGTACTTAGAAAACAATACGAGATGAGTCATCTTACTGATATCTAAAACTCAAAAACCCACACTTATTAAGTAACATCCACCTAATTTATATTCCGTACATCCATTCTTAAATAGTAAAAAAAAGTGTGTACGTAGGTATATACATAAATTAAATTATATTATGTGAAGATATTTTTCACGTTTATTAGGAAGTTAAGTAATGTTGGCGCGCATGATATTTTTATAGTAGCAACACTTTACTCTCTATGAAAAAAAATGTCGTTAACTGTTCGAAAACCTGTACGCACCGAAATTAAATTTGTATTTATTAAACTATTGTTTATATTAGCCGCCAAGTGTTCCGCTAAAGACAAGTAGTTAGGCAATACCTAACATATTTTATGTATGTGTGTATTTTGTTTTAAATTATCTAATTATCTATCTAATTGCGTTCCGCGGAGTGAATTCAACACTGTGAAAGTGCAAGAATAGATACATTTTAGGTAACAATTAGGAGTAGGTAAGTAGTTAAACACCGAACAAAAAAAATTTGGAATTTTGCAACAATTACATGATATTTTACAATAGTAGACTGACTGTATAATCTGTGCTCATAGTGAAACCATGTCAACATTGTAAAGTTCGTGACCATATATAGTTTATGTAGATACTTATGGAATGTAGCTTTAGGGAGAGGGTAGTTGGTGTTGAAAACAAAATAAATTTACATAACTGGCTCTAATTTAGATACCCTCAATTTTGGACATGCAAATGTATTAACAGACACATCGAATCCTATGGAAACTGACATCTCGGGTAACTTTTTGGATCCTATCATTATATTGATGGTGAATCGTAGTAGGTTGGAGTGATTAGCCAAAGATTAGGT
Organism: Cecropterus confusis; assembly: GCA_018251515.1. Lineage (NCBI taxonomy): Eukaryota > Metazoa > Arthropoda > Insecta > Lepidoptera > Hesperiidae > Cecropterus > Cecropterus confusis. The sequence goes on from DWTU01000522.1 coordinate 10,111, forward strand.
ATCAGATAGAAAGCAATGCAACTTACTATCACGGAATCGCCTCAGGATCCTCTTCATGATCTAGACAGGTGCGGAGTGGCACGCGCGCGCGCCTCAAATGCACCTCCTCTGCGGAGCGTCACGGCTGGCTGCCGTAGCGTCACGGGGTGGTTAAACTCTCGCAAAGGGCGAGTAACGACTCACTTGTGCGGCAAATTAACCGAATTTGGCGAGCAATGACGCCGATGCACATCTGGGGACCGTTTGGTGCGGATGCCACCCACGCGACCCTTGTATGGTGCGATTGGAAATATTAACAGATTTTTTTGGTTTTGGGTTCAATATTATGTACCTATCAGGAATAACTTGAAAACACAGAGGTACTGTACGTACTATATGTTTTATGCCTAAATAGTTTGTCAATAAATAAATCGCTCATCAAGGATTTTCATTTGGTGGATGGTTGACCAGCCGAAAATGTGTACGAACAATTTGATATTGAAAAAACGTCCCCTTATAAGGAGGATTACTCCCCCCTGGATTCGCTGTAGTTATTTATAAACCTTATAAGTAAACATCGTTTCTTTTATAACGAAAACTCTTAATATAAACTTTATTCTAGGATAAGATAAGTTACTAATTAGCTTTAATACCCAGCCAATACGACCGCGAAATTGCCATCGAAAATTAAATAAATGATACTCTTTTAGTTTATTAAATTATACGATTTGCTTGCTAGTTCAGAGGTATGAAACTAGACAAGAATATATTACGACAGTCAATAACACAGTAACAAATAATTAGGGATCCGTTCAACTCGGCTCGTGGCCGGAAGCGCGCTCCGCGGCGCACGACGGTGCGATATGCTACACTTATCCCGATGCAAAACCTTCGTAAATAGCTATTGTTTTTAAATTACTTAAAAAGGGGAGATTCTCAATGCAATGCTCCGTTTACAAGACTGCGACGTGACTGTTTTATATTATACGTGCTGCTTAGGTGTTGTTCGTTGTTATCCCTTGTTAGTCTTCGAAAGCACTACTGAAACACTTATTTCTAACTGTTAACAGCGATGTTAAGCGTTGCCATGATATGTGTAGTTGGTCTCAATTAGCACCAACCACTGTTCCCACCGATGTTGAAGGCGACTAAGAGACAAATTCCAGAAGATGTACAACAGCACCATTCTTTGTACCATCAATTGCAGACATCAACACCATTCTGCCAGATATGGCGACAAAAGTCGCAAAAAGTTCAAAAGGCCGATGGTTAATCATTGCCGTCTTTTTATTTAAAGGTTAGGTAGCAATGTATTTGAGGACGACCTCAGTATGGATTTATCCCACGCGGAGTTCATATCGATATCAATCATTGACATCATCAATCATTAATTGGGCAGTTGTCACACAATGCGATTTATAAACAACATATAGGCTATAATTTATTTTTTTTTTTTTTTTCTGTCTGCCTGTTATCCGGCTTTCACGTAAAAACTACCTGATAGGCGCAAGCGTTGTGTTTGTCAATGTCTTCTTGCTTTATACTAACTGGAATATCGGCTATACAGTTTAATGAATTTTTTAGTTATCGAACTTTCATACATTATTTAATTTGGCGCTACGATGTTCGCCGGGTGAGCTAGTCGGTATATAAAACAAACTCATGAGTAGGTACCTGCAGGTACTTATAGGTACTTATAATTTGATTTTGTCTCTGTCTTAAGAGCCCAGTTTATCATATGTTTTAGTCTCACTAACCAAACACACTCTTACTCATATTATACCGTCCGTAAAACGTTATGACTATACTACGAAATGAGTAATGACTTACTAACTACTACATAAGTTTATTTCGAGCCCTGGAGCTCAAGGAAAGTATAGGTCAGGATCTGAGCGCTGAGTTTCGGACTTATTGTAGCCGAAGTTATTTTTTTTAAATATGAACTTGCCAATTGTTATGACATTAAAAAAGATATACTCATTAAATAGTCACGACAGATGTGACAAGCACAGTGACAAATTTGTCAAGCAATATTATCTACAAACTACGTTTCTTATAGTTGAGGAATTATCCTTTACTTTCATTGAATAGTTACAAGTATTAATTTTTAATTTAATTGTTATATTAATCAAACTGAAACAATGTCTAAAGATAAACTATCAGAAATGTCTGCGGACCCTAGTTCAGTATCAACTATTTCTAAACTTAGTATAACAGAATCCTCATCAAAAGTGAGCAAAGCCACATTTTCGTTTATGGACAAACGACAAACATTCAGTGTGACCGTCGACGGTTTGGATGCTACACCGGAAAATATCGTTGACCCCGATTTTATTACTATGGAAGATAATTTCACTCACGCAGCTTTCGAGAGCAAAACTCGCGGAAAAAGCGAAATAGCTCTCAAAGCTTCCAAATCGACTCCTAAGTCGGCCACGGATACGGGGGTCAAAGTATACGCTACAACCATTTCCCTTGACGACATTCATATCGATTACACTTTAAACACGGAGGAAGGCTTCATTCCGGACGGCCTCGACTTAGACATTGCACCATCAGCATTTTATCTGCCTATAACTAAGCCAATAATGTCGTATCCTCCAGAAATATTTGTTGTCCTGAAAGAAACGGAGACTTGTTTCTTATTCGAACTGCCATGTTTCTCGTACGAAAAAGGCAGTCCTGAGGGTAATGTAGTGGAAGAAGAAAATGAGTTTTACCAATACATAACGGTAGGAAAAGGAAGAAATCGGAAAATGGTCGTAGAAGAGACTCAAACAAAAGAATATGTATCGCAAAGTAGACACACGCTTGCGACCAGGCCGCAGAAGAAGAATGCCATCGCATTTGCGTCGATGTGGGACATGCATGACACATACGCACGCCTTGCTCGAATAAAAGCAGAAGAAAAGCCGGATGAAATGGTTATGTACCAATCAGCAGCACCCACGATGCTTAGAAAGAAGACGAAGGTAACACCCGAAATGGATGAAAGAAGAGGAAAATCATATGCCGAGATATGTACCACTTCAGAGTTCCTAGACGCTGTGCTTCTAACTGAGCGGGTTCTAGCAAGTCTAGCATATTCGAAAGCACAGAAGAAATTCCGCGGACTCGTCAGCATTAATCCATTGTCGTTGGATCTAGTATATGTATATTCAATGAAACCCTTGTGGACGCTACAGTGTGAAGAAACTACCAATCGACCTATCACCAGCATATCTTTTAACCCAAAAAATAGCAATATATTAGCCGTAGCACATGGAAAGTTCACTTACGCCGAGAGGAGTAGCGGACTCATATGTATATGGTGCACGAAAAATCCATGTAAGCCCGAAAGACTTTACAGATTCGAAGACCCCTTAACTTACGTAGCCTTTTCTGAGAAAAATCCGAACTGGTTAGCGTGCGGATTTACAAACGGCGACGTATTAATATTGGATGTCACGTCTTACTCAATCAAGATAATCGCAAAGAGCAAGCGCGATACGAATCCTTGCTTCGAGCCAATTTGGGCAATCTGTTGGCGTGCGGTCGACAAACACGATCAGTACGTAATGACCACGTGCCAGGATGGCAGAATTAATAGATTCACGAGTACAAAGACACATGACTTCATCTGTACGCCAATGATGCGAATATCAACAGTTGAAGGGAAAATGAAAGGCTTGGAGACCGCAAAGCAGTGTTTGAAAGTCGATGTACCGATAACGAGGTATCCTGCCGCGCTGTGTATGAAATGGCATCCCACGATAGAACACATATACCTTGTTGGAACGGACGAAGGTTGCATACACAAATGTTCCACACATTACTTGAACCAACATATGGATGTGTACCGCGCTCACGCGGGGCCCGTTTACAGCATGCAGTACTCACCATTTCTGAATACATTGCTGGTGTCCTGCGGAGCGGACAATGCGATCAGGCTGTGGATGGAAGGCATGGATGACGTCATAATGACGCTAACCTGTCCGGCGGCCGTCTACGATATAGCATTCTGTCCGATAAACTCCACGATATTGATATCTGTGAGTGGCAACGTTCTGTCCATCTGGGACCTTCGTCGGAAAGTTCACATGCCGTGTGCCGAGTACACATTTCCAGGATCAGTGGTCCTAATGTACATAAAGTTCTCAGAGTCAGGTGACAACGTGTTCGTAGGGGATACGATGGGCCGAGTTCACACTTTTCATTTGGAAGACACGCCCTTGCCACCTTATTACCAGATGAAAATGTTGGATGACGCCATAAAGAGGGCGTTGTGCACGAGACCTCAATTGTTGAAACAGTTGGATAAATTAAAGAATTCTAAAGATAAGTATGGCGGTTAGACTGGCATATAAAAAGAACATGACTTTTGTCAGTTGATCGGATTTTCAGGGTATTAATTATATTGTTATTAATTTTGCTGTTCTTAATTTCATATCATGTTCAGTATATTAAATTGGGTTAATAAAACCATTTATATGAATATGAATTTATTTAAACTTATCCTATGAGTGTTAAAGTAGAAATCAATAAATAATTACAATATCTACTCAAGATAAATTAGAATATAAAAATGCTATGCATAGAAATCTTAATCTATTGTATTTGGAATGACTAGGACTTGTTTGAGAGCTTCTGAAATTGGTATTCCTTTTTGAGTTCCTTTAAGTTTTCTTCTAGTATCGCCACCTGTAACAATACAAGACCTTACAGACCGTGAAGTATAGGTAATCATGTCGTTCTGTCAGGAACTTAAATATTCAATCTCTGGTAATACAGACATCTAAATAATGATTTCCCGTTCGAATAGACGATTTACTTTCTTCAAGTTCTAGACGTCGTCTACCAATTCGCATTTAGCCAATGCGGTAGACTATGATCTAAGACCTTCACACTATGAGACAGGAGACTCAGGAGACAAGCTCCCAGTGCCCAGCAATAGGACAGTAATTGGCAGACAACGCATAGACCTATTTGTAATCATGCTATCAATCATGTCCACGCTATACCGTGATCAATTTTGGCAACCTATAGACCAACCTAAGTACCTATACACAGTTGCAAAAAATTATGATAAAGAAAATTAACACTTCGTTTATAATAATTATTCATCTCTTTTTTTCATTCACACCCTCTTACTTATCTTCTCCATGAATACAAATAGGACATTCATATCCTAATTCAAAATGAACTTCTTGTTAAATAACACAATACTCGTATATTTATACAAATATATAAAAATCTGATGGTGTGTGTCAGTGTTACTCAATTACGCAAGAACCACTGGTCCGATTTACATGAAATTTTGCATGGATGTAGCTTATTTAACTGGTCATTCTATAGGCTACTTTTGATTTCGATATTTTTCGCTATTTAAAGATGGCGACTATTTGACGTCACTACACCCTTTGGTTTCAGACTTTCATATTTCCATTTTAAACGAAAAGAGAACGCTAAAAAATAGCAAAATTTTGATGGCATATACGTGATTAACATTTAATTATCTATCCGGAAGATCCTCATCACTTTTAATGTGCCTCAAACGGTTAGCGAGTAAAACCTAATTTTTTTATCACGTAACAATTCACGGGTACTTCAGTGAGTAATACAATAAATAGAAACACACCTCTTCAAACCGTAACTCCTTCCTCGCATCCTTAATGTACCCTCGGATGATGTTCATCTGCTCCAAGAGCGGGTTGTCGTCGTCTCCATCGTGCGTGTCCACCCGGCTGCTGGTGCCGGCCTCCTCTCGCCTCTCAATCTCCTTCTCCATCCGTTCTCTCTCCAATTGCACTTGTCTCTGCGCTCGCTGGTACCTCTGCTGTCGTATTTCCTCTATCTGCGCTTCGGTCGGCAGTTTCCTTAGTGACAACAACTCCTCCTGAAAGTCATTTCATGTGAAATGGTATTGTTTTTTACATTTTGTGGTGTAGCTACAATTTTATGACAAGAGAATTGTGTTATCATTAAAAAGAATATAAAAATGAACCATTTTTTTTCATTTTTTCTAACTGTTAAATATCATTATAATTTGCATTTCAAAAATGACAATTAAGCACTATACCTTGCATTGTATCATGGCTTGTGTAATGAAATCGTAATAAAATCTGTTGGTTGGTGTTGAAGAGTAGAAGTCTGATTTGAGCTATATTGACTTTTCTTATCAAAATTGTGAGACTAACGGAGATTTATTGGTAGATCTAAATTTATAAAAACGGAAATCAATCGATGGATCACATCTCATCACATATAGAATTCCAATTCTAACAACAAATGAGTCTATTACTACTAACCTAAGAAAATTATTCAAAACTTTATTTGTTGTTAAAATAGTAAATTTTTTTTCCAATGCAAAAACACGTCTGTAAGATGGCGATCGATGTACACACCAGTAATTGGCGTTCATACAGAACTATGTTTAGAAGTAAGATTGTAACATAATTTTTTCGTATGATATGCTGTTGATGTACCAATAAATAAATAAAATAAATGACTTTGGTATAAATACTCAATACGCCATAAATCGAACTTATACCCTTTTTCACTAGGAACACAGATATATAGTCGATATGATCACTCACCTTGATGTAGTGCGCGGCGGCCTGCCGGATGGCGTTCTGCAGGCGCTGCTGGCGGGCCGCCGGGTCGGCGGGCGCGGCGGCGATCTGCTTGCTGAGCAGGTCGATGCCCTCCGCCAGGCGGCCCACCCG
>DWTU01000523.1:0-16784 GCA_018251515.1 Cecropterus confusis
AATACATACATACATACTTTTTAAGGCATTCCATCTTAGTCCTCAGGGGTAGCAACGCATCTGTTGCTAACCTTAGGTGACACTTTGATCTTACCTAGGGTTGCTTACAGATGTCCATGGGCGGCAGGAGCCTCTTACCATCAGGTGGGCTGCAAGCTCGTTTGCTACTTCCATAGTATAAAAAACATATATATTAATAATAAATCCATATACTGACAAGTCGATTTAAGCGTTATTAAGAACTAAATATATTTTAATCATCTCCGTTAATAATTATGTAAATAAAACAGAAATTTCCCCTACTCTGTTCATATCTCACGAAAACATTCGAAGCATGTTTATTACGATGTATTTTTTCTTGGACATCCTCGAATTCTACCTAGTTCATTCAAATAGATCAGGAAGATACGACTTTTGACTCCGAGCTATAAAAACATCGTAACTGCCTACCATTTTTAAGCATCGACAGATATATCAGAGACGTTCGTTTGAATATATCGATAAGAGATGATAAAGTAATGGCCGCGATAGGAAACATTGCTACTGAATCTGATACGCGCCGGTAGCTCACATTCGGTACTCAGCATATTAAATTCCATTCTAATAACCGCTCGGTTGACATTTGAGGAATGTCCCGTGTCAAAACTTTTTTCTGTTTATTAATATGCCCATTAAAAACTTAATGGTACGCATCGTGTTTCTGATTCTATTGTAAGAATATTCGCGTAGCGATATCTTTTAGCCATTGTCTCGTTCGTGATTATAAATACGAATGAAGATCATGATTCGTTACTTTAAGAAACTCAAGTTACATTACAGTAAATGTGATTAGATTACAATTAAAATATGCAGAAAGTGATTAATAAAAAAACAATTAGGTCACTTCGGAAATTAAAACTCATCAGAAGCTGATTAAAACAATAAAGGTAAAAGATTCCGAGAAGCCACACTTATGAGTGTTAAGTAAATCGGAACTTAAAAGCTAACAAACCGCCAATCGTTCTTAATTGCGTTAAAGTTAATGTGTGAGGACGAGCATGTCGGCGCTAATTTTATGTAACAGTGAACGTGTTACGAGGGTCGCGAGCCTAATCTAAAAGCCGTCAATACTGTTATCTAGAATGGCGTCAGTAAACCAAGTATACGACCCATAAATGAGTCGACAGAACGCCGCTGAGACCCTAATCGCCGTACAGATATTGAGAGGAAGAAACTGCCAATTTTTATAACGTTTAACATAAAATACCACAATAAAACTTAATGGTACGCCCTGCAAGTTTATGCTAATCGCCGATAAAAATATAATAAAACAGCGACCTTGTTGGAGTCCTGCTGTCATTCCGTTACAATGAGAGGAATCCGCTCCACCTATTGCTTATATTTTGATACAGTTCAGAAATATTTTTTTATAATATATAAGCAGCAAACGAGCATAAAGACCACCTGATGGTAAGTGGCCACTGCCGCCCATGGACATCTGCAATCAACCCTTGAAAAATCATCATCTCAGTCTAGCCACAGTACATCTGTCACACAGTACATATGTGCCACCCCTGAGGACTATGTTGAAACGCCACAAATAAGTATATTTTCTTTGCCACACATTAGACTGAAATAGGTTTGGCGGTGGTACCGAAGTCGACCCATAGAGTTCTACCAATTTTACAAAATATACCATTAAAATAGGTTTTAAATTGATATGTGCAACTGTATCTGTAGTTTACTGTGTGTAAAGAAATGTTTTGAGATATTTTTACTTTTTCCCGAAAACTAGCCATCTAGACATTGCATAGAGACGAAGGAGGCGACTAAGGGATAACATTCAGGAGACGGAAATTGGTGTCTTCAGATGTAACAATAATATTTAACACGGTAACACGAATGCCGGCTGAGATAACTTTTTCCAAAAACTAAAAAAAGTCTACAGCGTGTAAAGAATTGTTTTGAGATTTTTTTACTTTTTACTGAAACCGACTAGCCATCTAAACATTGTATAAAAATTGCATAAGCTGAAGAAGGCGACTAAGGGAGAACATTCAGGAGGCGGACAGCGGCGTTTTCTTGTGTAACATCAATATCTAACACGGTAACACGTATGCCAGCTGAGATAATTTATTACTATTGCCAAAATCTAAAAAAGTTTGTGGGTTGCAGTGTCTTGAATGTGGTAGAACTCTTTCGTTCGACTCCGGAAGCACCACCGACACACCTATTTCTGCCTAATTACAGCAGTGTTATACGCTGCTGTGTTCTGGTCTGAAGGGTGTGGTAAGGTAGACATACTTTTCCGAGTCATTCCATCTGAGTCCTCAGGAATAGCAACGCATCTGTGGCTAACCTTAGGTGAAACTTTCCTAGGGTTGATTACAGATGTCCATGGGTGGCAGTAGCCACTAACTATCAAGTGGGCTGCATGCTCGTTTGCTACTTCTATAATATAAAAAAAATATCAAAGAGGTTTTGTTGAAGTCCATTAAACATCAGTGGAAGCTTTTCTGTAATATATATATAATAAAAATATTAAGCGGTCATAATAAAAATATGAAATACATAAATTATTTTTATAGCACAGTTATTGTGTGCTGTTCAATAAAAAGACGATCAACCACAATATCATTGCGAATAATTACTTGATGGCATCCTAAAATGTGGCATTTCATTGAAAAATCAAATGTTTTCTGTTAAGTTTTGTGTCATTTCTTTGAGATTATTAAATTACAGCACCATATTAATTTCAAAGCACTTATTTATGCACGCAATGGGAATAAGGATATTGAGAACTAAAATTCAATTTAATTTTATTTTTAATAGGAATTTAAATTTTTTATTCAGAAGCAGTTGTAATTTAATGTTGAGTTATTCATAAAGTAGTAGGATCCGTGGACCACTATCACGCCTTTTCTAACTTTTAATATCAGTGTTATGCCCTTTTGCAATCTGCTGCAGTGTAGTAAATAACTAAACAGTTGTGGCAAACTTTAGGGTGCAATTGTATTTATGGTTATTTACGGATGGCTAGAGTGACAGGTTATAATATTTTTTTATATTTTTTTGTAAATGTCTTTTACAAAAATATTGCAAAGAACAATAAAGAAACTATGAAGCAGTACCATTTTTCCGGTCAACTTTCACAATTACTGTTATTTTTGATAGCTGTCCGAATTTTGTCCTATAAATACATATCTTTAGTAGTAAGTTTAGGTAACTAACGTTGTTACTCGGTACCGGGGATAAAACGAAAATAAAATCAGTACGTAGAAATCTACAGTCTCGTTTTGTAAACGTTTTTAGTACACGTTTGTAGGACTTGCCTAATTGTAAACTAGAATGTACACGTACATAGTGTTTTTTGTTTTTGTCGTCGTATACCGGTTCCCCGGACACTGAGGCTAATCACGAACACAGGTAGCGTATCGCTACATCTCGCGACGCACAATCCATTCCGGTTATTAATGAACACGAACCATTTTCGAAAATCGCTGCCGCTCGGACATCCATTGACAGCTGTTTATTTATCAACGTCTATTCGACCGGGAGCCGAGGCGAGACGGACCATCATGCGCAAATATTCGGATTTAGATTAGAAAGTGCACGCTTTCACAACGCTTCAAGCATCCCACATTCCACCCTATTGTAGCTTAGTGTTCGTAGAAAGAAATCAAACACACCCGCTCCTTTTTACCGTATCGGTCACATACAGTTTTTGTCGCAAACTTAATCAGTTGGACAAAAAATTGCGTCGGCAACTGAAAGAATCCGCGTTTTATTTATGGATGCATTATGATAATTGTCGACTAAAAACCAACCTTAGCCGGAAAAACTATCCGGGCGTAGCGAGGGCCCGCTCCGCGGCAGTATTACGATTAATTGATGCTAATTAATAAATTAATTAACCATGTTAATACGACGCTTCAACGACTCCGGTTTTTCTCCCGCCACGATCGTATTTGTCTGAACTACATTTTCAACCGCAGCATTCCCCTTTTTGCGTCGCGCTCGGGGAACGGTGCGGCCGGCCGCGTTTGTTCATATTTTATAATTAATTTATTAAAAATATTATGCAGATCGATATGAACCGATGGAACTCCTAATTGGGATTGCTCGTGACGTTCATTCATGCTTTATTTAATTATTGATAACATTGTAATTTATGTCATACCCCCTCATTTGCTCTATATGATTTATTAATGTAAAACATTTCGTGATGTTTTGCGCATTGCGTCCGAGCCTCTCGTTAGGATACGCATGAGCATTGATGTTTTTCATTACCAAATTTCAACATATGTTTGAATTATTTATTAAATACAAAAAGCTTTTAAATTTCATTCGCTGTACTTGATAATTATGTCAATATTAAGTGAGTGGGTTTGGTCTCGCAAATGTAAGGAGGCATCCAAACAAATCAAAGGTTTTAATTGCTACAAGAAACCAGATATTTTATTAGTGACCTGAAAATTTGAATGGCCACTATATTTTTCATTAATGCAAAATATCGCCATGTTTACGAAATAATTAGTATAATCGGAGTATATTTCCTAGTAAAAAGTAGCAAACGAGTATTTAGCCCACTGATAAACTGATTACTGACGCCTGTTGAGAAAACATATTTCAGTAGAGGATAATACAGAAGTTTCACACGCAACTGATTACAGCTGTGTCAATCCCGATGCATACTCCCGGGGACTGAGGTGAATTATGCAAAAAATTCAAACCACTTTACGACGTCCTTCAAAATAGAACAGTGGTGACATAATGCTGCTGTAAGCAGACAGTGTGTAAAGTCAAGTGTCACATGGTGTCTGACTTCAACACCACTACTCCCTCGCTTCCCGAAGATATCATAGAAAGCGACTGAGCGATAAAATCTACAAGATAGCCGAAAGTCTGCAGCGTTTTCCTGTATAACATCAACACCAACTAACTGTAGTCACCAACCCATGCCAGTCGTAGTGACTGTTGGCGAAACTCCTCTTTAGGGAAGGCCTATGTTCAGCAATAGATCTTAAGAGGCTGTTGAATGGATACCTGAAGCAAAAATAGATGTCATGACAGTAAAAGTGAGTTACTTGGTAGACCAAGAACAAAATGTATTTCAGAAAAAGTACTTGTAAAATATAGATAACATAGTACAGAGACTGAACTTTGTGGTAAGAATCCGGTGGCACCACTGCCTCACCTATTTCTGCCTAATTACAGCAGTGTTAAACCCTGCTGTATTCAGGTTTGAAGGGTTTTTGTAACTTAGATATACCTACTTATCTGAGGCATTCCAACTTAGTCTTTGAGGAAAGCCACGCATTTTATTAATTTATTAACTTCAGGTTAGACATCGTATATGAATTCGATTGCAGATACTCATTAAGGCGATGGCGACTTACCATCAAGTGGACTTCATGTTTGCTTCTATAATACTAGGATGTTATTTATAATATAATATAATGTAATATAATGTTTATGACATCATATTTCCTTCTCGCATAATTATAATAAAACTCACAAACCTACACGGCAAACAAAGGGACGCTGTCCGCCTGTATACGTATTTGCCGAAAGTTCTATTGAAGTTTCGCCGACGTTCGTACATGAGCACGTACGGCAACTGTAGGGGTTTTTCTAAAAAAATACACTTAGTTTCGAGAACTGTGCCCATTCATTCGAATCTAGATGCAGACGAGGTACGTGTTGGTATGGCACGTGCGTGAAACATTACAACTTGGAGGCAGTTTCAAAGATAACGTGGTAGGATGTGAAATTAAGCTCAAAATACAGTAGGTATGCTGTAAATCATAACGTGAAATTCCTGTTTTTGAATATAATTAAGTATATAATAAACAGATGGTAAAAAGGCGAAAGATTAAGCCGAAAGATTAGAATTAAAAAGAAAGTAGCTAATAGTAGGTATAAGTAATTTAAGTAAAAAAAATCTTGTTTATAGCAAGTAAGAAAATAAGTGAAAGTCCAGCAAATCCAATCATAAGAAAAATCTGAGCCGTGCGCATATATAGAGGAGTTAGGGGATCCAGGGCTCCCTTAATCACTGATGAACAGATCCGAAATGGTTAAAAATTCATTTTTTGACGTAATTTTTTGCCAAATAACATACAACACATGCAAATAAACATGAAAATCTAAACAAAAATCTATACAATACCTAAGCTAAGATATTGTCATGTCAGCATAAAATTGAGTCCAAATTATTTGTTTATTTTTATGATAGATTAAGAAAAATCAAGTAGCTTGCAAACATTGATCTCACAAAAATATGTCCCGTGCAAAATGTCCATTAGATATGGACATCTACGAGTTATTATTTCCGCGACTATCTTAGCACCTGTCTTTATATTAACGGCTGATAGACGCTATTAAAATTCTAATGTATGGAAAACGGATTTTCATTAAACAAGCCGGGTATTTACATCCACTAGTAGACAAATATTAAAAGTATAGGGAAGTGTATCTCCTTAAATATGCAACTAATAGACAATACGTTTTTACAAGGCCTCTAACCACAAAGTTTTGAAAATAGCTATTTATTTATTTTTGATATAGCTATCTTTGAAACAGGATGACTGATAAACTTGTGCTTGTAAAAGATTACTATATATATAACTACAACATAGAATTGTAATTTTCTTCTTCTTTTAAAGACACCTACCGAAATTGAACACTACGCCTAACGCTCCACCAACATAGCCGATGGAGCTGACGTCACAAAATTGCTATTTTTTTACTCGACATGTCAGAGTGGGGGTAATGTTTTTCGAGCGTATATCCTTGCCATCTATGTACTTGTGTTGTACGTAGCTATGTATTTTTGTACGTATATGTTCATTTTTGTTACGCGCTACAGTCATTTTTAAGCAGCGGGTTTATTGTTTTTTTAATAATAAAAAAATATATTTGTTGAATTTGATATTGTTAAAGGTATAAGGTTAGACGCAAGTTCGTTGCTATTCCTGATTAATTTAACATCGTGTAGGGGTATCTTCTTTTTATTCTTACTAACTTTTTAATTTATAAATAAACTGTAATAAAGCAGAAGTAAATGTGTCGGTAATGCGCTTTACTTGAATCACGACGGGCTCTAGGACCTTAAACCACGAAGAAGATACGGTATTAAAAAAGTAACGGACGCGATTAACTAACCATCTATAAGTTACAATATGCCTGGTCTAGTTCAAGATGACCACTGAACATATCGGTCCAATCCTTAAAAACAGCTTAACCTTTTCTCGAAATCCTTGAAATATTCCGAGGCAAGCGAAGGGACGGCCGGCCAATTTAACAGACTTATTGTCTCCGTGCAACCATAACCAGACGATGGTGGACGAAAAAGGAGGAGCGCGGAGTCCCCGTCTCATACAAAACAATGGTATTAATCAACGATGATAAATGCCGTTTTCGAGCACGTTTTTTAACAATACTGCTGTATTGTTTTGGCGGGAGCTTACCGTTGGATACGGAGATAAGTCGCCGCTGAGAGTGGCTTAGCTGACAAATTGGAATAAAAGGAATATTTATCGTGTTGCTCTCGTGAAACCGAGGATTGCGAATCCGACGTATTGTTAACATTCTCACATATTCCCTGGGTATACGATGGAATGTGGCAAGCTCTAATCTTACGTTTCTTATAAATATAGAAGAATGTTTATACGGGAGTTATAATCCTTAGTACAAGATTTTTGGCCTTTATTTTGTTAAATTCGTCGTGTTTTGTTTTTATTTCGTAACAAACATATAAGTATATGGTTTGGAGTTTTGATCTATGTTAGTTATAATTGTTAATAAATTGTTGAGGAGACCTCCAGAGTTATTCCCAAAGCACCACGACATTGGGCACTTAAATGTGCAAAAGAAACTCTTCCATATGTCTCTCTGCAACGGTGATTACTTCCCCTTAAGTCGCCCATCTGCCTTATAGTTATAGTTAAGTAAAATAAACGTTTTTAAAATAAAATACAAAAATAATCTTTTTTCTATGTGTAATTCTATGTCAGTCATTCTACACCCTTCAAATTAGACCCCATTCACATAGCTGGTAAATGATAGAGGTAAATGTGTGGAGATGAAGACATAGTCACAATTCACTACTACGTAAAGTTCTAACGATGATTAAAACATCTAATAATCATTGAAACATCCAATTTAGTTTAATTAATTTCATGATGTTTGAAACATCTAATAATCGAGGTGGCCATTTAACTCTGTTGCTACATTTCCACACTGAAAAAACAATAGTTAAAATGTCTACTGAACATTATTTTGACAAGAGTGACTTATTAATCGGTTGCAACTATGTTATCCATCAGTAGAATACTATATCAATAGTGATCATTAAAATATTCCCAAGAATTGTCGTTGCTTCGCTATCGATTGTGGTTGACAGAAAAATCGGTCATATGAACAATACTTTGGCATATAGATTGAAATCTTATTTACAATTAAGATATAAATAGATAAGCACATACTTGATTGTATTGTTGGAAAGGTTACAGTAACAACAGAAGGGCCAAATTTTGGCTTAACGAGATAGCCTTTAGATATATAGCAAATTGGGAGTCAAAGACAATTCACCGTGGTAAAGCTATGTACAAAAGTAATTTCTCAGGTAAAATTTAGTTCTTTTTGTTACTTTTATATAATTATTTTTACGTTATGAACACTTAAAAGGGTGTGGACACAAATTGTATGATTATTTAAAACGCGCGTGCACGTTCGTTAAAAAAATTAAAAATAAGAGGATCATCTTGGTTACTACTAATTTGGAGGCACCAAATCAAGTTTCTAAGTTAACTCGTAAAAATAGCCAGTTGAAAATCGGACTTAAATGTAAAACATCCATGGAATATAGAAGACACTTTTAAATTTACCGAAAGACGTTTAAAATTTATTCATACTCAATAGATAGAAACAAAACCGACTAGCTATAAAGTCGAAGATATTGGCATACGAGGCAGATCCACGCATTGTTTTAATGTAAACATGAAGCATTGTCAATGCTGCGTTGTCATAAATCATTGTAGCTCTATCCGTCGTCCCGTTCGCAATACCGGTCTCCTGCTGTTTTACCGCACAAATTTACGATCGCCTCCGAACATTTCCGAGATGCGGATCGAATCCTCGCGTTATTTCAACAAAATATCGTGATTTATACAAAACGGGGCAGACGGACGCCCGTACATTCGCAACGCTAATATATTTTGAATAGCGCAATAAATAAATTATGAAGTAGAAGCCAACATGCACCGAACAGTAGGTACCAGTATCGCTATCCAACTGTTTGAAATCAATAACGCACAGCTCTTTGAGTAAGGAATGGTGTATGTTTAAAATAATTGTACCTATGTACCTACTATTTAAGTAGTTCAATTTTAAATATAGACATCACGATGGCACAGTACGAGTAATTTTATATCCATTTATAATGAGGAACGTAGTTGAAATACTGCTACAGCTTTTAAACCTTTTACAGATATAAAAAAGTAACTACTTAGTTATACTTATGCAAGTTCTTATTTACACCTATAATACAGCAAACAAAGGAATGAAAACCAATTTAATTTAATTAATTTCATACCTATTTCTTACCGACTTCGTTAATAATTATTTTCTGCAAGGTCTTTTAAAACGCGGTATCATAACAAAGTAATATAGACGCTTAATAAGCGTGTATTCATCACTTTAATTGGGTCGTAAGTCAAATATTTCATTTGAAATAAAATGCCAAACGCGTTCTTTTGCCTCATTATACCAATCAACAACAATATAATTGTCACATAAGGAATTGTCATTGATTTCATAACTATAATGTTTGTCCGTGGCCAAGCAAATGAACCGAATAATTATAGGCTATTAATTTGCGCAAGACGTTCAAAGAAGGCACTAGCAAAAACCAGTGTAGTCGGTTCCTTCCACAGTTTTGAGAACCCAGCTATTACCGCTAGAGATGGGAAAGTGATTAGTGAAATGCATCGAATGATTCGGTTCGTTTGGCGTATGAATTGCTAACACGTATCATTCTTGTCCGATTTAGTCAGTTAACTTCTTTCGCTATTTCTAGCAATCCATTTGTACTTTTTTATTATGAAACTATAGTAGTAAATGAGTTGTAAATTGATAGTAAGAGATAGCTCGCTTTCGATAATTATAGTTAATAGGAGATTGCCTATGACTTTAATTTAACTGTTGGACTAAACTATTCGTAGCGGTGGTGGCGTCACAGAACCTCAAACCGTTGCTCCACCTTAAAACCAACAATCCAAGTAGTTTTGTTAAATTATAATGAGTGAAATACAAGTCAACACAATAATTGTATGATGCCATACGATTTTGAACAGCTGCATTTGACACGCAACATTAGAATGAAAGTATTCTAAAGAAGTAAATTAAACACCATGAACAGTCAAAGAACTTTGACATGAACTGCATTTTTGAATGAAATTGAAATTTATTTCATTTTCTAGGTACTTATTTTATTGCAGGGATATTCGATGTAGAAAAATTAATTAATAAGCACTGAAAATTAAACAAAAAGACACATTTAAGAACATTATTAGAATATAATATTAGCTACATACTTACTTAATATAATTTCATAATAGGTATTAGGTATTGTAGTAATTTTTATTATGATAAGAATAAGTAAATTATTCGTATATTTACGTCACTGTTCCGTATGTCCCACCTCTAGCACACGATTTTCAGTTATGAACGAGCAGTTACCCAGAGAATACCAATAAGCTATTACGAGAGCTTTCACGTCCTTCTCAAGTTTGTTTTGTTTACATAAATAACAGTTTACATCGACATAATTTTGGATAAAAAGTGGAACATAAAACATGTGGTTGCATAAATCAATTCCTCTCAAAACTGGCACTAGCGGTGTGCGGGTTCTCTGATAAGATTCCAGGGATCTGCAAAAACAATTATGTCGGACCAAACTCTTATGTTTTGTTCGTTTTGGCTCTAGACATGTTGGTAGCATTATGCGTGCCGATAAATATTTATGCAATTTATTCATATTTGTGTCGTTTTGCGGCTCTTTGGGGTGGGTCCGCGGCGATGGGCATCTCGGTTCAATAAGCGAAGATAGATTAAATGTATATATTCAGTTACAAATTATTTTCAAGAATGGGCTTTAATAAAATTTTGATACATTGATAACCAGATAGATTATTATTTTTGAAACATTTTGCGTCAATCACGCTCGGCAAGAAGTATTATGTAAATATTAAATTATTTAATAATTATGTTACTTCAATATTTGTGAGAAAAATAATAATTTCTTATGTCCGACGATCAATTATTTACAAAATCACGAGCTGTTAAACCAAACTGCTCTTCAAAGTTATAATAAGTTAACCAAACCCATTGTAAATTAATGCGACAGCACAAAACGTTCCGAATCGAATTTATAGTTAAGTATACCCACACTACCGATATGAAATTCTGGCAGGATCGAATATCAGGGGAGAAAAAACAGACGGCTAATACAATAGGAGGTTCGGTATCAGAGTGCTGAGAATCGTTGTCAAATCTGCTATCTTGGCTGCGTAGCATCAATGCATCAGTGTTGCAATAAATACGTCGCGGTGACAGGCAAAAAGGCGGGAATGTCGCGCAGCGCGCCCGACGGTCTCCGGCGCGCTACGCCCGCGCGCTTTTTGGCAAACGCATTTTCATAACGATATTTTGACTCGGATTTATTAACGGCCATGCTTTTTGTGACGATTAGGCGAAACAATACTGGTTAGATGACTGCGGTGGTCTGTTAAATAGATTTGAATTTAGAATTGCTTTTTGTAGTTTGAACACGAAATTCTTTGAGTACCAAATAAAAGTGTGTAAAACACATTAATGTTGTTATATGTGTATTTTTAATTAAATGTATAATGTTGAAATAATAAGAATCTTAAATTTAAAGGAAAACTGAATACTTACTATACTAAGTTAATGACTTAAAATTGGAAAGTACTTTTAATTTGTCTCGTATTTTTGAGCGCACATTTATATTTAAAGATCAGGCAACTGAACTACTTATTTTAAAATATGTAACACATAGAGAACTTAATTTATGTAAATATATATGTTCCTATTACTTATTTTCGTTGTTGCGTTTTCAGTATAAATAAGTACATATAACTTTTATTTGATTATAGTGGTTGCCGTTTAAACAATTCTATATATTTAAGTCACTTCTAATTAAATAGGAAAAATGATATAAAAAAAACGATGTATGTATACTTATCGTAGGTGCATAGTTGCAACACTGACTGACACGACCATATGTATCGGACTTGGTAGTATATATCCTTTAATTTCATTAAAGGATATTCCTTCATTATAAAGAGCTGAGCCCCGCGGTAATACCCGCGTTTAAAAAATGTAACTTAACATAGTCAACTTAACATATAGTCAAAATTTTAGACCTTATACAATTTTAAGAGTATTTCATTGTTTTAGAGAGGACTGACATTAGTGGCATTGACGGTGGCTGTATTCGCGTAGAGCGCGCACGGTTTCTTAGCTTTTAATTTTCTGTACGGAACCGTAATTACATTTTTTTTAACTAGAAGTAGTCTAAGTTATGCCTTACAATATCAGCTATCCAATAGTAAATGTCCCGTCAACATCAGTCAGCGGTTTCAGAAATTACCGAAAGCAAACAAACTGACAGATAGACAGACACAAAAATCTTAGTAATTGATGTTTTGTTATCAGTGTCGTGTATACTTCCATATGCATTTGGTAAAAAGCTATTATATTGATATTACAAACAGGCACTTCACTATTTACTTAAATACTTGATCAGTAAGTACTAAATTGGTTTTTAGTTATACTTTTGTACTCAACTGTATCAGAAGGACGGTAATGTTTTTAAAAGGTACGTAGGTAATGTATGTATGTCAAGTTCTTTGGCGCGCTCTGCAGCATACACAGATTGACGTATTTTAACAAACCTATATACCCTCCCCAAATAACGGCAAACCTTTTTTTTATTTTTACGAAAATAAAATACCCTTAAAACAACATAACAGAAAAGAGAAAATCAAAAACAATAATGACTTTTTTAATATGTTTAAATAATCTAGTACTAGGAAAGATACCTTTTTATGTAAATACTAGCTGAACTGGTAGGTAACCCGTGCTTTCCTACATGATAAAAAATAGGTTTTACTCGCTGACCGTTGGAGGTACATGAAAAGTGATAAGGACCTTCTGGGTAGAAGAAAGTTAATCTCGTTTGTGCCATCAAAAGCTTTCGTTTTCTTTTTATTTAAAATGGAAAATTGAAAGTCTGAAACCAAAGGGTATAGTGACGTCACTAAAATAGTCGCCATCTTTAAAAAGTGTAAAATATCGAAATCAAAAATAGCCTCTAGGCTGACCAGTTAAATAAGCTCACACACAAACACCAATTCATTCATATATATACATATACATATATATTATAGATTTTTAGCAGGTATTCTGTTTTTGTAATAATTTAATTACTTATTCGCTTTGCTCTATCGATCGAAAGTACTTTAATCCGATGATTTTTTGATGATTATACATCAGTGTCGCATAAAATGAGACGATTCTTTTTTCTTGTTATCGAGGGGAAACCTTCAAAAGGTATCCGACGCGGTGGGAGTGACGACGGGTTATGTGGGATTTTTACTGCACTAAAACCCCCGCTGGCCATCCTCGGCGCTGCGAAGAGGACTCCGGGATCCCTAAACGAACGCAACCGGAATCCTCTGAGCGCATTGCCCCATCGGGCATCGGTGACGACTCTTACTACTGAATTTGCTCAAAATTTTGATCATGTTTGATCAACTTGCGTCAGAAATTAGCGATACAAACATGATACTAACCTTAATGTCATAAATATAAATACAAGTAATATTAGTTAATGTCACAAATATAAATACAATGTAATTGAAATATTAACTAAAATTATTATTTTTGTACGAAGTTGGTACGAATTGAACGACAATTTATAACATTACAAGTCGTATTTTATTTAATTATCCATATCGAGAAAGTATCCATAATCATAAGGAATAAAATTACAATGAAAATGCAAGCATCTTTATTAGAGTGGAAGCGTTCCTTGTGGGTCGAACGCCCGATTTATATCTACTCACTACTAACTAATGAAACACATAGCCGCAATTATTGTCACACATGTCACGAAACGTGTCGATGTTGTCCGAGTTGATTTTTAAATAAAAACTTGAAATTCACGATATCGTATGGACCTGGATTGCATGTGGCGCATTCGTCGCCACCGGTGTCGGATCTCACAACGCATAAAAAGCCCTTAATGACATACCGCTGAAATAAACAGGCCTTATTTATTTTCTTGTCGTGCCCTTTGTGACAGATTTTGACAGCGTGTGTCGCGAACGCACATCAGGCTTTTTCGCGAGTTTAATCCAACGTCATGAATCGTACAGGAATCCCACGGCGCGGACATGACTAAACTATCCGAGAATTTATTTCGCGGGCGCACGGAATAAATCGATCGAGGCGTGGAAAAAGACGCCGAATGAGCGGAATAGCAATGACGTTTCGTAAAGAATATGAAAAAAGCGTAAATCGAATTGATACATGCACATGCGCATGCGCTTCTTATTGGTTCTAGGATGCCATCACGAGCGCCGGTCGGCATCGGGCGCGATGTTTTTCAAAGGCATAGTTGGCGCGGGTGCGCATGTCGGCGGTGAAGACTTTATCCTTCGAGGGCATGTCTTTGGTGTGTTCGCCGCGATCTAGATCGGGCGGCGCCGGCGACTCGGCGGCGATGCTATCGTTAAGCGTTGTCCGCGCGACAATTGCTAACAACGGCGCCGGACAACACCGCGAATTATTCAAAGAGCGAACCTTCCAAGCTCTTCGACCTGCGCTCCGCAATCCGTCACATTCCAATCCACAACTTATGACCATTCGCACATTACAAAGTGGACGCCGCTTCGGTCGATTCGCGTTTATTGTACTTAACTCGATAAAATGAAATTCATTATTAAAGTTGTATAGAAGATTCTAAAATATCGATGAATACCAAATGAGACGAGCAATGTTTAGTGCATAACTGATCTTAGAAACATCTAAGAGAATAAATTTTGTATTTGTATTTTTCACTATAACAAACTTGTACAATGAATAAATAAATGAAATAAATAATTTAATGATTGAAATGAATGAGTTTATGCCGGTCAAGCATATCAAGAAACGTATAAGTTGCTTTAATATTACGCAAGTGATATCAAATATCTAGAAAAAAGCCACTACCTACATAACGTCAGAAAATGAAGAGGCTTGGATTTCAAAACACCACTCTTCGAAATCTAAAATACTAGAGCATCAATATAATAAAAGAGAGGGGTAAAATACACCACTCTGTACCAATACGAATTTCGGAGCAGAATAGTGTTTGTATTCAGCTAAATTTAGAGGCCACTGAATTGCATTTTGATCTATTGACCCGTGCCGTACTTTTGTAGATGTCAGGGCTGCTAGATAAGACTGCACGCACGTATCTAGCCAGCTAGATGTGACGTGACGAGATGTCCCGTTTCCGGGAAGGCGAGGGAGGGACGCGTCACGTGCGCGCGCATCAGATAGTGCGGGAATGTTGCGCGTTCGCGGCCCTCGGCACGCAAACGAGCGCACGTAAGGCGCGGACACGGGAAAATTCTGCAAGTTACAGATTTTGCGCTTTGCATTGAAATGCAATTATATTTTTTTTGTTGTGTATTTTTTATTTTTATTTTCGCCCTTAAATGGTTAAATGCTTCGTTATAACTATAATACAAGGATTGCGGTGATAATTTGCGGTGAAATTATATTGTATTACTAATTAATAAACAGTTATTAATTAGTAACTAGGGACAGACCTATAATAAACATTTATGCTTCAACTGTACCTATAATAAACATTTATGCTTCTTATTGCTTGGTTTTAAATTAAAAGTGTAACTAAGAAGTGACATTTAATCATAGTGTCACTCTTACTGTAAGAATAAAAGTGAAATAAAAATGTATGAACAGATTATGTTTCCTACATCGATCAAATCGTTTTATGCAATGGAAACGATAACAATCCGTCTGATCGTAAATTGTCACTACTTCCAAAATCAACCCAACGAACTTAGTTTATAACGTAGTAACACACCATTAACACATTCTATATCTCTTGTTTACAGAGGGTGTTAGATAAATCAGAGGATATATTGTAAAAAAGCATGATATTATGTTCTGATAAAATTATCTCTTAAAATAAATCATTAATGAACAGCAAGCACGCCAAATAAGTGAATTTTGTTAAAAACTTATGCTGCGCTTGATGAAATAGTATAGTAGTTTACTAGCGCCATAAGTGGCGGACATTTTTAAATTTCATTACGTTTTTTTATGTAATTTATTATTATTTTTTAAATAAGCTTTAACGTGTCCTTCATTCAACCTATCATATGATATAACTAGCTGACCTGGCGAACTTCGTAGCGCCAAATTAAAGTGTAAAAGGTCGATAACTAAAAAATATACTAAAAATACGCATTATTTTGATCTATCTCGTAGGGTTTAGCCAGCGTTTGCAATGAAAGCGCAAGGAAATGTGTTTATATACGACATCACATAGAAACCTCTAAAATTATCAGTTTCTCTCTACTATATTATGCATGTATTATACATATAAACCTTCCTCTTGAAACACCCAAAATAAAAAAATGCATTAAAGTCCGTTGCGTAGTTTTAAAGATATAAGCATATATAGGGACAGACAGACAGCAGGA
>DWTU01000524.1:0-16783 GCA_018251515.1 Cecropterus confusis
TGTGTCCATGGCACCCACGACACAGGAGAAAATCCTACTGTGGGGCTATGAATGTAGAAAGCGTTTATGTTTATGTTATGTCATCGTAACTTAACCAAAAACTTCTTTTCACACTCTAAATTAAACTAACCAAACAAAATCGATGTAAGACTGAACCCAGTTTCTTGATGAGAAAAAGACAAACTTTTGATGATACGATCGAAGTAATTTGTGAATGTAGTCACGTTTACAACTTTGCTAATACCGGCAGAAAGAGCATAACCTCAGAGGGCACGTCGGCGAGCCGTTTCCAATTAAACGAATCGTCGCCACAAGGAAGACGGATAAACAGAGACAAATTGAATTCCCCGATAATTACTATCCAACGACGCCCCAACTCGCACCATTCATCGCTTAATTGCCGCTTCAAGATATTATGAAGCAATGTTCTCCGGAGACCGGGTGAGAACACTAATCCGACATAAATCCTTCTGAGAAGTTCCCAATGTGTAGGAAATCTTATGATGCTGTAGCTAGTTACGAACATTTCTTAGTTCCCATTTACTGAGATATTGTGAACTGAAATTCCATTCATGAACCAGCTTGTAAGATTTTTCTATAAAATTGAATCACTAGTATTATGTTCTCTGTATTTGTACGAAGATATATTTTGAACTAGTTTGATATCCAACTCGTTAAATAATCACATATAAGGAGATTTAGCTGAATAAGCATGCCGTTAATCTGTTTTAAGTGGAAAATAAAAAAACAGAACACCAGTTGTAAATGCAAAAAGTACAGAAGACTTACTAGATGTTGATTTATTTATTTATTTATTTATTTTATTTGTCACACCAACAAGATATACACTACAAACTTTCTAAGAGTAGGCAATGAATAATTTAGTGGTTAGTGATACCTCTTTTATAGGTGTAATCTACATGAACATTGAGCGTCATACTCACATTGCTTTTTGATTTTATAAATAGATGTCTTAAAATGGAACAATACGATAAAAAAATACAAATCAGATTTACAAGCAAGCTCTTAAACATTACGTTTTGCTTAAAATATAAAACAATACCATAATTTTAATGTCAAATAATTAAATTATTATAATAAAGAAAAAAATGTTTATGAATTACTAATACAAACTGATACAAATATTATAATACAATTATTAAGATTAAATTTATTTCATACATTAAATAGAAAAAAAATACATATTAAAAAGTAACAAAGTAATTATTTTAAAAATCGTTTATCAGTTGAGACACTAACTCTTTAAAGCGACGTAAGGGGTCTGAGAAAATATCCAAAGTTTGTGTCTTTCGACGTTTTTCCGAAGTACATGGACCATCTTTGAATATAATTTGTTCACACCCGATATTACCAAAATCTTTATTGTGTAGCTTGTTGTAACTCCTCATCAATCTGTTTAGAGGAGCATAATGGCCTAAATGTGACCGTGCCAACTTTGTGACGAATGGAATGTATTTTTTGTACCTGGGCGATGTTCTGGGAATAGCAATATTAATATGAGATAAAGCATCTGGAGCGTCGATGTAACCGTTTATCATTTTGTAGAGGAACACGATGTCCGACATCGTTCTGCGCTCAACGAGAGGTTTCATATGAAAGTATTTTAAACGATCATTATAGCTAGGCAAGAGTTTTGCTAACTTACAACTGTAAGTCAAGTGCCAGAGGAATCTCTTTTGTACACTTTCTATACGCTTTTTGTATACGTCATAGTGCGGGTTCCACACCACGCTGCAGTATTCTAAGCTACTACGCACAAGTGACGTATAGATCGCGATTTTTGTGCTCGGATTTTTAAACTCCCTACAGGTACGTAAGACAAACCCCAAGGTTTTGAAGGCTTTTTTAGTAATGCTATCTATATGTAAATTAAATCGCATTTTGGTATCCAGAATTATACCCAAATCTCGGATATGATCAACCTCTTTTAATGGTACATCGCCAATGCAATAATACCTAGTCGCTGAGAACTTTTTTCTAGTGAAACGTACCACGTGGCATTTGTCAATATTCAAGCTCATACCATTAGATTTGCACCACAACACTAGATTGTCCAAATCATTTTGAAGCAACAGTACATCCTCTAATGAATTTACTGATTTGAAAAACTTCAAGTCATCGGCGAACATGTAAAACTTAGAATTTTGGAAACACTTACCGATATCATTAATAAAAACGTTGAAAAGTACGGGACCCAGATGGGATCCTTGAGGAACTCCGGAGAAGGCAGTAAAAAAGCCAGATGTGTAACCCCCAGCTACTACCACAGACAGTCTATTCGTTAGGTAAGATCTGAACCAGCGCAAGAAATTACCGGCTATACCGACACATGATAGTTTGTGCAATAGAATATCGTGACTGACTTTGTCAAAGGCTTTACTAAAGTCAGTGTATATGACATCGAATGACTGCGCATGATCAATACCTTCGGCCAGGCCTTCAACAAAGGATATCAGATTAGTCGTGGTAGAGCGGGCTTTCATAAAACCGTGCTGTTCCGGTGCAATTAAGTGTCTTAGATGCCAAGATATTATTGGGCATAGTAGTTTTTCAAAGACTTTAGCAAACACAGTTATAATTGATATTGGCCTATAGTTTTTCACTGAGTTTATATCACCACCTTTGTGCAATGGTATAACAAGAGAAGTTTTCCAAGCGCTGGGAAAAATACCAGAACAGAGAGATTTATTAATTATTAAGGACAGAGGTAAAGCTAGAGCACCAGCACATCTTACAGCAAAGATCGATGGTATTCCATCTGAGCCAGCGCCTTTAGTGGAGTCAAGTCTTTTTAAGACCCTAAATACTTGATCTTTAGTCACTGAAATACTAGTAATAAAGTTAGAGGCGGGGGATTTATCTGCATAGTACTCGTCTGGAATGGATAGCTTATCAGTATTGTAGACTGAAGAGAACTGTGAAGCGAAGAGTTTACAGATATCCGGGCCAGTAGTGGCAAGAGTAGTTCCAGAAGACATTTGGGCTGGGTAGGTACTACTACTGCCTCTTTTGTGCTTAATGAAACTCCATATTAGTTTAGGATTTGATTTTAAAGATGTTTCTAAACGTAACAAATAAGTTTTATAATTCTGGCTAAGTAATTTCGTACATCTATCTCTAAGTAGCTCAAAGGTCAATAAATCCCGAGGGTTGTTAAACTTACGGTATTTAGATCTGTATTTAAATTTTTCCTTGATTACCTTAATTAACGTGTTTGAAAACCATATGGGGTATTTCTTATTATTGCGGGGTTTGGACTTGGGTACATGTTTAACTATGGTCGACTGAAGTACTTTATAGAGGTGTGCTACCATGTCATCTACGTTTTCATAACGCGGCAATACGTCTTCCCAGGATATACTATTCAATTCATTTACAATTTTAATATAATCAGCTTTGTAAAACATAAATTTGGGTTCGTGCTTGGTTTGGAGATAATTGTCACATTTAAGTCCCACACAGAATTCGATAGGAGGATGCAACGGGTCAATCACCGACAATGGGTCAGTACTTACATAAAGACGGTTGATATCCAATGTACTCATTATCAGGTCTAACAGTTTGTCTTTATTGTTAAAACAGGAATTGTGCTGAAGCAGATTATTAAGTGACATGAAATCAATTAACATGTTATTGAGTAGACTATTGGATGTTACAGGTTTGAGTGTGTGATTGACAGTCTTGGTCCAACATAAGCTACTCAAATTGAAGTCACCAAGTATAATAGTGTTTCCACTGTGACTTTCTAGTATGCGATTTGCATTACTAATAAAATGCTTAAGTATATGCGTTTTTACTGGAGGGGGGATATATACGCCACAGATGTAAAGGTGCCTGTCTTTATTAATGCTATCATATATTTCCACTTTAACCCATAAGTCTTCACAATCTGACTCCTGCGCACATAAACGGTACGATTTAAAACGTTTAGAGATAGCAATGAGAACACCTCCTCCCATTTTTCCACCATGGAACCCGCTATTTTCGCGGTCGCGTCTATAGACCGTGTAACGGTCATCAAATAGTTCATTGTCATAAACTGTGCCATTCAACCATGTCTCCGTGAAAACAATAACGTCAAAATTACAACAAACTACATTATTAAACAGTTCAATAGTTTTTGTTCTCAGACCCCTTACATTTTGGTAGTAACACGTAAAAGTGCCCTTTAGTACAAACAAAGCAAATATAGCGTAATCATGACAAACGATTCAAAAGGTCGATGTTCTTTACATGGACGTAGTTTGATTCTTCATTTTTGCGCATGTATATCCTACCATCACGCACCCATACAAATTTGTATTTCAGTTCGCGGGCTTTGGTTCGCGCAGCAGCGTGCAAGCTCTTATTTTCGGGGGAAAGATGCTCCATGACGTAGATAGCGGTCTTCTTAACACCTCCGATGCCTAAGTGGCTCGCATTGAGTTTGTCGTCCCGATTGGCTTTGTTAAACCGTGCGGTCGCAGCAAGAAAATCGTCACGCAGGCGTGGACTGCTGAATTTCACTAAGATGGATCGCGGGCGAGGACTTGAGCTATTCATTTTAGCTAGTCGAGAGCAGTAATGGATGTGTGACTCAGTGATGGGGCATTTTATAACTTTGCCCAGTTGCACTACAGTGTTGATAAGATTCTCCTGCCTATTTTCAGGTACACACTGGATTTCAATATTTGAGCAACGTGATTGTTGGTCCATTTGGGCTACTCGTGACGATAAGGATAGATTATTTGCCCGCAAAGATTCTGTCTCAGACCTTAGTTTCTCAATCATGCTAACGTGTGCGGCATTGCTAGCCTTGATTTTTTCAAGCTCCTCGTTAAAATGAGCCATAGATGCTTCGAGGGAGGACACTGCGTTTTGAACCTCTAAAAGATGTGGGTGAATCTGTTGGTTGAATAATTGCTGTAACTCTTCGCGGATGATGTCTCGAATGCTACTAGCCGATAGACAAGAACAGTTTGTTGCAGGGGCACGTGCCTTGCCGCGCTTTGTGACGTATTCAGGCTCCGGCGACGGGGGCGCGTTACTACGAACTGGAGTGTTTGTGTTGTCGCCTTTACGTTCCTTGCTGCGGCACTGTACGCAAATCCAGTTTGATTTGGCTTCTTGCGACATCTTGTTGTAGTCTTTCGAACTAATGTTGATACACGAAAGATGATAGTTTGCAGCACAGCGTGAACAGAGCAGGACAGGAACATCTTTTGATTTTCTCAAACAAGCCGCACATTCTTTGACGAATTCCATTTTTGAAATTAATCTCAATAAATTGTAATGAGATATTCTATTGCCTTTATTAAGTTTAAAATTTCTAAAATAAAATAATTGCAGACTAGAATTTTTTTTTTTTTTTTTTTCGATGATTCTGGGATTCGATCCTGGGGTCGTTGGCGCGCTACGTAGTGCCAGATGACCGCTACACCACGGCAGTCGATGTTAGAGACGGCGAAATATCTTAACTGTTTGTTACAGTACGTTTAAGCCCAATGCGAGTATAGCACTTGCATGACCATGTAAGGTAATGTTTCGCCCAAGCGCAGCAAACGATGAGTCACCACAGAGAACACGGACGGCACTGGTCACTTTAACACTACAAAGCAATATTAAATCTTTGAATATTTACTCACTGGCGATTATATTGGATAATTTGATTAATGTGAATTAACACTTATACTTTAATGGATACAATGATAGTAGTTTGACGCAAATATTAGCACTTTATAAGGAGCAAGAACTAAAAATATACGGAGCTCTGTAAAGTACGTGCGCTCGGCCCGAGAGAGAGAGCGAGTTACAAGTTGCGTTACAAAGCGAGTTGATGTTAAATGCGCTTCTGATGTTGAAGGCCAGGTTAAAATGCCTCTTGTAGATTTATGGGTATTGCCACACCTTTTAAATTAGCAACTCTACACACTACCGTCACAGAGTTCTACCCACTATACATATTTGAGTGTAATGTAATGTGTAAAATAGCAAAAGATAATATTGTAAAATATAAATAGCAATTTAAAAAAATACTTGTGACGTCTCAAATGAAGTGAACTTGTTAACGAATGCGTACGGCTTCCTTACGTTCATGAAAGTATTAGTCACTCATTTCTTTATTATCTGTCTATGTAATTATGTCCAACGCAATTACACGCCTTGTTTATTAAAACAGACCTCATGATAACCTAAATACGATATATCTGTAATATGACATACCATGAATTCCAACGAAATCCTTCCTAGCAAAATGTGCAATTGGAGCGGCTAGATATTACGCTTCACTCAATAAAAAAGCAATATCTTCACACAACACGGGAGATATGTCAGCGTAATGCCCGGCTGTGAGATCACGTCTTACGTCACCGTTATTTACACCAGCCTCGACATTGTTTTCCTTTTATCGACGCCACTAAACAGCGAAACTCGAAATCAATGTGTTATCTATTGATTTGTTTTTACATTCCACTGTGGATTCATTGAGAATGTTTATTACAACTTCAAACGTTTGAGGCTATAGTGAAAGCGATGAAGTCTTCCCGGAAAATATTCTAAATTTAAGTATTGTAGGGATGAACCGAATAAAATGAAAAATCCGACAATAAACTTGAAATAAACCGTCCATGGTAAATAAGTTGGACATAAATATTACTGTATTAATAAAATCTTCAATGTGAAGATTTATAGCTAAAAACTTATTCCAACATTTGTCTTTTAAGTTCATAGTTGTGGCTGCTTGCATTTTCATCATTTTGCATGTACATATATTTAATTGTAGGTGAAGTATATTTTACCTATATCAATACATGTTATTTTTTACGATGGAATTTAATAGCTCTTATTTTAGTTAACTAAGACAACCTTGGTCTTTGATCTGATTAATCCCTACCAACACCAGCAAAAAATCTTCAGTACGTTCTTCCTTTGCCTCCCCCTTTCTCTTTCTCAAATGTATTGAATACAATAGATACAATAAAATTTGAATGAAATCCACTCTAACCCAATTCTGTTTTATGTAAAAGCGTCCACTAGCGGTAACGAGATTGTCCACCCTGTCAACACACCCCAGGGTATTTTGCCGCGTGTGGCAAAATATTGCTTTTTTATTCACCAAAATACGGAACACACGGTAAATTAATTCGCTCTCTACCAGCAAAATGTATGTTTGGCTATAAATTTTAAAACTCTAAAAAGAAATTAGTCTCAATAAACTTTACTAAGTTTTTAGTAAATTTCGTTCTTTACTATTAATGTAAGAGAGATGGTGATTGTAATAAATAGGTACCGAAGAGATTAAATAGACAAGAGTTTATAGTTATATTTTAAACTGTTTGTAAGTTCTGTTATATATTAAAATTAACCACCAATTCCGGTTTCATTTTTATTTAAATATATACCAAGAAAGAAGGTGGTAGAACTCTTTGTAGTTCGACTCCGGAAACACCACCACCACACCTATTCCAACAGTGTTATGCGCTGCTGTGTTCTGGTCTGAAGGATGTGGTAAGGGAGACATATTTTTCTGAGGCATTCCAAGATGGAATGCCCCTGAGGACAAAGAAGTCCACAGCAACGCATCTGTGGCTAACCTATTCAAATTTCTTTCTGGCCGGGAATCGAACCAGGAACCCACTGCATATCATACCGGTATGATGACTGCTCCGTCACGAGGGTCGTCAGCCGTATTCTCAACGAAACAATATTTTTTTCAGTCATCTTATTTTTACTTATTACGCATTAACTGGTTAACGGCATTAAAATCACTTGTGCATACAAATGGCACAAAAGGTATGTGGTCATAGTGACCTCGCGTGACTTTGTATAGACTTGGCCATTTAACGTGTTACATCGTTCACCTTTATCTCAAAGTTACATCGCAAAATAACTTGTAATTCAAATATATTGAACGTGTTTTCTTCGAATACCAATAGTCGCTTTGCACTTTGCCCTCTTCCACATGGAGTTGCGATTCCGACTGCATGTGGAGAACCACAAGAATTTTGATGGTGGTAGAACCCTCTGTAGTTCTTTTGGAGGACCCATCGCCACATCTGTTTCAGTTTAATAACTAGTAAAGGAGACATACTTATTCGAGGCGTTCCAACTTATTGGGGTAGCAACGCCAAAGTTAGGTTAGGACTCTGGTCTTATCGTTGTTGTATCGGCGTTGATTGGCGGCAGTGGCCACTCACTATTAGTTGAAATGCATACTCATTCGCCATTCCATCCATTTTAAACAAAAAATCTTTGAACTTCTACACTCTGTAAGGGATTTCATTAAATTAAAAGACCAAGGGTTTGAGTTAAAAGTAAAACCTTCAATTCGATGTAATAAAGCTTTCTCAGAGTAATTATCCAAATAAAAATATACAAGTCCAATTGATAAACTTATTTCTTTATGAAAAATCCTGACCGATATTAATAGCTTACTGAATCATTAAGTATAATTCTGTAAATCGAAACATAATATATTGTTAGGATAATGCTCACGACATTATAGGACTTTTAAGTAAAAATTAGTTTTTGTTAGGATTATTTGATTAAATTAGGTCGACGAAGAAACTTTTAAGAGCTTTCCTTTGTCAAACTTTAGTTTAGTTACGGTTTTGCAAAGGCATTGTATATCATTCCAAGCCAAGAGGAGTTTCGTTTCATATAATTAAATAATGCTAAAGCTGTATTAAAACAAAACATTTGCCAAAATATGAATCGGACTCGTAGGCTGATAGAATCGAGCTAACAGAACCGTGTATAAAGGAAAATGCTGTTTTCATTTAATTTGGAATCCTTATCGGGTTGTCTATTTATATTTAGTATAATTTTAGTATTCGTTTTATTTTATATTTTGCAGTACGCATAATTACCACAAGTATTTTGCCTGAACGATAGAGCGCAACAATTAACGTGCTGTTTTGTACTCTACTGTTTGGAGATGCTCCTTTATTGTTTATTTATTTTTTGTTAGATTATTAGACATAATATCAAATATAACCACTATGCCAACGCGTTACCTACTACAGTTCTTTAATTATAGGACAGATGACCGGTATAAGAAACGAACGCGTGAGCGGTCTTTCTAAACGGAATTCTAAAAAGGTGTAACAAAAGTTGCGTCCTTATTATAAGTTGTATTGCATAAGTACATCTTTAAGTTACAACGTTAAGGCATCCTTGAAAGTGACCACCCACTCCTATTACTTAAGGCTCTTATCACTTAAGCAGCTGGTAACTTTAGCGATGAAGTAGTAATTAACGCGACTGCCAAAAAACTGCTATCTCACTGCACAGCGACTATTTAGTAACTTACGATCTATGCATTAGCGTAAACAATCAAAAATGTATCGCTCATCCGTTGCTCAAATAAAAAATTGGACGTTCGAGCAGAAAGGACTTAAGCAACTGTTTAGTAACTTAAGCGATAAGACAGTAGCTATAGCCATCAGCCTTATTAGGGCTAAATTTAACAAAGAAATGAACATTATGAAGAAATGAATCTTTTCAGATTTCCATGTGTTTATCTAAGAATTCGGGATTGATGCCCCGCGTAAGTAATTGTTTAGACGCTTTCTTTTCCACACTTGAGAATTCCATTGGAATGCAATATACGTGACATTTCTTCTATGTTATGGAATCAGTTGCCGTTATATCCATTATGAATACGCCTACCTTTCAACGTTTCTTTATCTAATATGGATCTGTCTTGAAATAGTACCGAGGTCTAAGAGTTAATAATTAGGTTGTATCGAGCGTACATGCGCCTATATTTGGCTTCATTCTCCATATTTGTATGCTGAGGGTAAAAATAAAAATGGTATGTCTAAAAGTGAACGGTTTCAATTTAATATCCTTTGTATACGCTTGATATTTCTGATAGTCTTAAAAATAAAACCAATCAAATAACATTGCTTTAAAGGCATTCGTAATACCGGTCATTTAAATATGGTATATTAATAGTTATGTTAATGAACGATTACGTTTACCAAACAACATGATTCCAGTCCTAACAGTATATAAAAACTTCTAGATGATTTTATTCAGTGTTTCATGTTATTAATATTCATTGATTTCAATGTTTATCTTGCCACATATAATCAAATACGTTTTAGCAGTAAGTTACATTATGACGAGGATGAATCCAGCTAATATATCCTTATTCCAAATACAGGATAAATAAGATTAGGTACGAAACCATTAAAAGTTTCTGCCTGTTCACGTTTCAATTATGGAGTTAGGACCTTGACACATTTCGTGTCGCCTAATGAAATTATAGTTGTAATAAATCTCAGAACACCCTTTTCAACTTGGCGAGTAACTTCCTCGAAAATATAACTTTAAATCTGGGCCACTTTTCTTTTTATGATATGGACAGATATTTGGGAAATTTTCACCAGATCTTTTTGAAAGAAGTTGTAACTTTCGATCTCTACCTCGTCAATCACTCAATTAGAATTGATTTCTCTGGATTGATGAAGGTTTCCTCATCATTCAATAAAACAGTAGTAAAGTTGCAAGTAGCCCTTTGTAGCCCGTTCGAAGTGTTTTACGCCGAAATTTTAGGTACGACCCATGAAATTCGACTTGGTCTGCAGAACGCAAAATTTCCCCATTAGTCTGTTAATATTTAAACAAGAACATACAGATTCCCTACGTCTTTACCCTCTTCTTGCCGTCTTTATTTTGTATTACATTCAAACGCAATCTGCAATCCTTATCAGAAAAGTCGTTAACAAAATCAATTTTACTCTAAATCGATACGAAACAATTTACTGGTGATTACCGATCATACCTGATCAATTATATCGTTTCGGAAACAAAGTAAATAATAGATTACCCATTTAATTTTTGACAATAACATAAAGGTAATGACCGCATGATTATATTAAATTATGCTTTTATTTAATCGAATAGATCTTTTCAATTTTATAGATCATTCGGTTATAGATCATTTTTTAACTCCGTTCAAGCAAATAGCTGAAAAAAGTTTCTTAAATATTTTTTGTTTTAATAACACGACACAGTTCATGAAACTACGTGCGTAGATTTTAATAAGAAAAACTGTAAAACGGCAGCAGATCACATCCCAAATACAGCAAGAAGATATACTGCGAAAACAATGTTTTCAAGTCATTATTATGTTAAATAAATTTTCATCTGATATAATGTGGAACTGACGGAAATTCATATGAATCGAAATATATATTTTGTGTAGCTACTTTTATCTAATCGGTTATCAGTTTAATATAAAGGCAATACAGACACCTACTAGTCCTTGGCCACCTGCTGTATCAGATCAGGTATCTACTGCCATACGAACCATCGCCCAATCATAATTTTAAAATAAACGAGAGACGAGCTAAAAACATTATGTTTATAATGCTAACAGCTTGCACGGTCAAGGGCACCCACTGACGTAAGCGTGTAGCGGAACAGCAAACCTTCAACCTACAAACCCACAAAAATATTCACCTTCAGTTGTAAACTTGCTCAAAGTCATAATTTTCCAGACGCAGTGATCTGAAATCACCACGAGTGCCATATCAGCGATTGTTTTGATGCGTGGTGATGTCGTGTCAACGGACCGTATAGTTTACACAACACGGGCACACGCGAATCTCGCGATGCGACGTGCCGGCCCCATAAATACGCCACCACTCGAGCGTACTGCCCCACTACCGATCCTCGGCCCGACCCGGCTCATCGCACTATCTGTAGAGCCTCGGCGAAACGCACGATAAAAACACTCACCTTTTTGATCTGAAAGTGCTCTGGACGCAGCGTTTCCTGGATCTCCTGCTCGGTCCCGCGCGGTGCCGCCTGCACCGAACTGCGGAACCCGTCCAGCACGCCCTTGAAAGTGAACTTCTTCATCGCGAATCGCGAAAGTCGCGGATCCTTTGTCCGAAGGCCGCTCGCCCGCCGGCCCCGGCTACATCACAGCCGTCCGCCGCGGACAGCGAGCCGGTTTTGGCAGAAGGAGGGTCTATCGCTCCCGCGCTGCACGCGCCGCTACTGCGCAGGGCCGCCCGGGCCGCCGCCGACGCCGACACGCGCCCGCCACGCCGACGATCGACGAAAACTAGGCGAGGCACCGCCTCCGGAATGTACGGCAATGCGGTCTGCCCAACGATCGATAGCCGGGAGCGGCGACACACGCGCACTCGGCTCCACACTGACACGCGCCGTCACTCCGCACACGGCTCGCCGCGGACTGCTACACTCCTACACTACTGCCACATAGCTGCTAGCTCGTCGGTCGGAAAGAGCGCGACACGCGCGATCGATCCCACCGCACGTGCTACGGAAAGAGATAAACACATATTGCGCATGTAGCCTCGACTCGGAGCGCTTTGCGGAGGAAAATTTCACAACAGCTGATAGAGACCTCAGGCCGCGGCCACCAGGGGGCGCCTCGACACAATAACATAAAGTGACGTGACTTGTCGCCGCACCTGTCAGTCTACGATGCAAACGTCAAACTTACTTCAACCTCAACCGGGTGTGAACGACTCGTGAATTTGGTAATCACAAGTTAATTTTATAACGTATTTTTTATTATTTCGATTAAAATGTCGTTCAAAGTCGCAGTGCGAAATTTTAAGACTCTGAGTTACGTGGGAAGTTATAAGAAAATTCGAGATCGGCCCCTCAAGTAAGTAGGAAGTAATAAATGAATATTATTTTGTTTAGTATGTTTGTGTTATTGAAGACCGCTTATAAATATTCTTGAAATCCGTAAACTTCGAATGATGTTTATGTAACAATTGTTTTACCGCCGATACCTTGAAAAGTTAGTACAAGTGTTTCCCACAATTAACACTTCGTAACATTCTAGATATATGCGTATTTTTATGTTATTTTTCATGTGAGGAATGACTCGGTGTCTGTTTATCAGATTAAAGATAAACTATTGGCACAATTTCATCGATTTGAAGTGCTGTCGAAATAACATTAACTATTGATATCTGTTAATTGTAAATTGTAAAGTAGTATGTATACCTCTGGTACCTATACCTTTGATTTGATAAATAAATTTAAATTAAATATTATAAAAATATTGCAATAGTTAAGAGAATTACTGACAATGTCCTGTTATTATTGACTCCACAGAAGTTATTTTAGTTTTAATCTGATTAATTAACGCATTCAAGTGGCCAACTTTATTTTTATTGAAGTTAATTATAGATTGGAGATATGTGTTCGTGTCACATACACTTGATAGGTCAATAAAACTTCTTACTCATAGTGGCACTCATTGTATATACTTACTAAGTAACTAGCATGTAAGAATCACTGATAACACTTTGCAAAAAAAATACTGCCTTAAAAATAAAATGGTACCAGTGACTACATGTCCTGCTAGACTTTTTTTTTTAAGGTTGAAGTAGTAAACAAGCCTGCAGTCCACCTGATGGTAAGTAGCCACTGCCACTCATGGACATCTGTAAGCAACTTCATACAGAACTGGGTTTCTATCTGAAGTTAATCACAGATGTGTTGCTACTCCTGAGGACCAAGATGGTCGCATCATATGACAGAGAGCCGGTAACCATACCCTTCCACTGAAACACGGGAGCTGCTTAAAACTAGAAATAGGTGTTATACGTGCATGCATGCTTTCTTAAATTCTGTTCATTACTTTACCTACTGGTAACATCTTGGACACAGATTTTATGTTGCTGCAGTACTTGGAACTGGTTATGTGGCATACAGTCAGCACAAACAGAATAAAGCCGAGATGAAAGAGATTATCCAACTCAAGAACTACATGGCAGAGCCAATCACACCAATGTCCCACTTGGAAAAAACACAAGACGACATGAAAACACAGATGGAACTACTCATTATGAGGATCCAGGCAGAATTCTGCCGAGCTCTAGAAAAAGAGGAAGACGAGGTTTGCTTTCATTATTTATTTGAAGTAGCATTGTTAACCACATTATAAGGTGGAAAGAATTATCAACAAAATACATACAAGAAAAAAAACACTTCCCCATATAACTTCCTATTAAAGTCTTGGTTCTACCTCCTTGCAACTTCAAAACTTTTCAAAAACATCATGTGAGATGGAACAATGATAATCTTAACATTTTTTTAAGTATCTTTACTCATTCATTTTTTTAAGTAAACTATATTATGTTTATAAGAAAACATTGTCATTTCTTGTAGGCCTGGGAAGATGACAAAACAGTTGACGAATATGATTTTGACAACGACATATTCTTACCATCACCGGTATGCTTAATTCACATATTAATATCATATGGTCCTGCTTATGTTAAAATTATTTGCATTTTAATTAGTACTCAGCCTAATTACATATCAAGGAGATTTTTCTCTGCTATGCATTAATTTAAATATTTAATTTCATTACATTTAATCTTATTTAAAAAATATAAATGTATCTTAATTCTATCATTATCATTTATACATCTAACCAATGGTAGCCTGCCAGTATAAATTTCGTCATAAAAATTTCGTAAACAGAAAAATGACTACACAATCTTTTAAAATATGCTTATAAAGAATCTGCCGGCATCCATATTCCTCCATCAAACTCTAGAACTATGTTACAAGTACTTAGTAATATATAAGTATTTAGGTATATTTTTTTTATATTATAGAAGTAACAGACGAGGATGCAGCCCATCTGATGGTAAGTGGCTACTGTCGCCCATGGACATATTTAATCAACCCTAGATAAGATGCGTTACTACTTCTGAGGACTAACATAGAATGCATCGGAAAAATATGTCTCGCTTACCACACCCTTCAGACCAGAACACAGTAGCCCATTACACTGCTATTATTAGGCAGACATAGTACTAGTGTTTTTTGCGTGAAAGAATAACAAATACATCCTCACATACATTCACCTTTAGTGAGAAATGTTAGTAAGAAATAAGATTTTGGTACTTACAAAAATCAGTTTATTGACATCCTCCCTACATCAGTATGTGATCGTACACATGTCGATCGCCACGTACGACATTAGTCACAGTGGTCGTATGTCACCGTGTGAGATACTTTCCGTTTGTTCTAAGAATTTTAATCTTACCCCGTATTCAAACATTGTCAAGACAATCGTGATATGGTAGTTGGGCCCGCAAGGTCGGAGAACCGAACCGGATTTTATTACCGGAAACGACATAATTTTTACACGCAAACTTTATTGTTATTTAAAATGTTTTTACGGTTTTGGCTTAACGCCTTAAAACCTACCTGTATTAGTTGGCGGCCAACTTTTTTTCTGTGAATCCCACGCAAACTCATACCCCGAGTATTATATTTATAAGATTTTAAGAGATAAGAAGTAGCAAACGAGCTTACAGTCAGAGTGACCGTAAACAAGATGGCGCCAATTTTTTTTTTTTGCCAAATTCCAAAAAATGCTCTTTCGAAATATATAATTGCTCCACTGATAATATTCCAATAATTAATCGCTTATGTTTTTTTAGATTATGCTTAGTTAAAAAATCTAAATTTAATTCTATATTATCATAATTATTTAAAAAAAAAATGGCGCCAACTTATTTACGGTATCCGAGTGACATCGGGACATCTGTAATAAACTTTTTATATATACAAGCTTTACATGAAACAGATCACTAATATGTTGCCACTCCTGAAAAGTAAGATGGTTGCCTCATGTACCTATAACTTATTCGCGGGGGTGAATAAGGGGCTTTGACTATATTAAGGAATGAAAAGTATGACTGCGGTGTTTGTTCAAAAATAAGTTTCAAGACGTTTACAGGAGTCAAAGTTCAAAGTGGATCGGTGGACACGCAAAGAGGGGGGAGGGGGGATTACATGCGTGCTGCAAGACGGACGCGTGTTTGAAAAAGCCGGGGTCAATATATCCGTGGTGTCGGGAACCCTGCCGCCAGCTGCCATTCAGCAAATGAGGAGCAGGTAAGGAACGGAGTGTTTCAACTGATGGGGCAACATCTCGTATCTGAGGTTATTATTATTAAAATAATAACCTCAGATATTATTAAAATTGCATCATGAAACCATAGTAATTTAGCTTAAATTTAATACCATCTGGTCTGTAATTATCTTAAATCGAAAAACTATCCTAAAGATTAGCAGGATATTTCAAAAATGCAGCAAGCGTGGTCAAGATCACAAAGTGCTAGTTTTTATTTGATAAAATAGTGAACAGTTGCTAACCAACTATAATGAATACTTACTTGATGAATACTTTTTTTTATTAATATGTCTCTTAAGTCGATATTTTGCGCGAGCCCTAAACACTGCGCCCTGATAAGTTGCGATGAACGCACACAGACTAATACAATAATATTTACAAGCAAGGATTTTTAAAAGATTTACTTTACTGATGTAATTCCAGATATTTTTTCTTGTTTGTAATATTCACTCCAACCGTATTGCCAACTAAAGTTACTGCGAGAGAAGGGCTTAATTGTACCAATTCTCTAAACATGGACCTCCATTATAGGAAACAAAATTCAAATTAGGGTATAATTTATTAAAAAAAAAACTACTTTTTCTTTCAATGTCATGTTCACCAACAGGGGTAAAAATCTGGAAAACAAGGAGCTCCCATTCTTCGCTGCGGGCGTGAGCGCCGTCATCCACCCCCGAAACCCGATGGTCCCCACCATCCACTTCAACTATCGCTACTTCGAAGTTACGGATAAAAACGGTAAAAGCCTAATTTCAACACAGCTTGATCTCTTCACGATTTTATTTGGTAAACACTACAGGCATGGGTGTATATAAGGGAGTAAAGAAATTTGGCTTCCAACCCCAACCC